>JARBWK010000004.1:170978270-171223784 GCA_030556195.1 Anolis apletophallus
CTCCTTCATGGATTTTACACAATCATAATTGGCTGGTGTCTCATGGCATTTCATTAATCCAATAAAACATTACATTCCCATTAGCATCACATCTAATAGTCCCACCTATGTGTTAGAACAATGGACTTTACTAAGTTAGTTCTTTCTCACAGTACATATCAGTGGCCTGGGACGTTCATGTACCCGGTTTGCAACATTTCACATTCTGCCTTTTCCCTGCCAGCAAAGGATGGGGCTGAATCCCTCCGTACATGCGCAGTTCTTCTCCCTTTTTGGCACTAACGTCTCCCAATAGCACATCCTGTACGGTTAGACCAATCTACGCCTACGTTATCTCACGTTAGGCACGGGGTGTACATCAGCAAGTCACAGCATAGATTAGAAGCGCCAATCACAGTGTTACTTTCACGGAACAAGTGCCTGCCTGATTCTTGGCACCAAAACCCACTTTTCAAAGCTCTACACGTGTGCAGCATCACTCTCTGACCTTTCTCCTGCACAGAAAGTACCAAAAACCGCTTCATTGTAAGTCTTTATAAACCCTCCCACCACACTTATACACTACATAACTCTCCTTGAACTTGTTGTTCACATCATCCTCAGCTCCAGCTTTATCCACAGAGGCAGCCTCTCCATATAGACAAATGCTCTTAAATCCATATTGAAAAACCACGAAACAGTTCGTGAAAAGCAAACTGCGAAGTTGCGAGGGACCACCGTACTTGGCACAACTCCATTGCACCTCAGCCCTGAAGTAGATAAAGGACTCTCTCTTGATCCAAACTGTCATGGCCTTGGAGGGAGAATGAAAGGTCCTCCCTCCATCCCAACTGTCACTTCTCTGGCCTCAGAAGGAAAGAAGAAGCAAGCACATCTTGTCTAGACTCAGAAGCAAATGAAAGGTACTCCTTCTTTCCCGGGTGCCACTGCTCTGTCCTTGAAGGGAGAGAAGAAGAGGCAGGACTTACTCCCTTCCCATGCTACGATCCCCTTTTTCTTTTGTGTCATTTCATGATCGTAAACCTAGGGCAGGGAACAGTTATGTTGTTCTTTATCATATCCAGTGATGGGGCTACATAAATAAATGATGATGAGAATATTAATAATATTAATAATATTAATAACTGTAAACTGCCCCGAGTTGACTGAAGACTGAGAGGGACGGTATATAAATATAGTAAGTAAGTAAGTAAATAAGTAAATAAATATATCAATACATGGAAATTCAGAAAAAGGAATCCAATAGGACCTTTTGTGTTTTACTTCAATGGATTCTTTGGGCTGACTACTTTGGGTCAAATATTTTAACCTGTACTAGCTGTACCTGGCACGCGTTGCTATGCCCTATTTAGGAGATGCGAGAAAGTCTGAGTATGTAAGTGTTGGAAATGATGTTAGTTATGGTGTTGAAGTGAATTGGGTGTTTTATGTTTGTGCCTCAGCTCTTTGCCTGCAGTCCTTCGGGTTTGACTTGTACCATGGCCAGGACGGATCAGCTTGGGGAGGATCTGTCCTGTCAGGGGCTCTCTATCTTCACAGGTGCGTCCAGTGTCTGTTGGGGGACTGTTAAAAATCCTTTCCGTATCCTTTTTAGCCACCTTTCTCAAGATCTTCATGTTTAGCTTACTTTCTGCTCCTCTCTTTTTCAAGATATCCTGCTCTGTGTCTTTTGCACCCATTGGTCGATGTCCGATGAGGCTTTCCTCATGGACAGGCCATCTGAGGGAGCTCTTCCAGCGCTGGGCATCAGAAGGTACTTGGTGATGACCTCCATCCCTTGAGCCAGCATATAGAGGGCTGGAGCACCCTCCTTGGCAAACCCCATTGTTGCTGGATGGTCCTCTTATTAATGTGGAATTCCAAGCCACTGGAGATCTTTTGGGAAAGGAAGAAGAGCTCCCCTTGAATGGTGTTGATCTCCATCATGGTCTTCTGATTTGAAAGTATTGGAGGAGGCTCTGGCAGTTTGTTATGGGTCGGAATGTTCATGTTGGCTGGCCAGTACAGCAGTTATGCAAATCCGCCCTTATTGGCAGCCAATCATGTTTTGAGAATGTAGAGGCTGGGAGAGTCTTTGGCAGCCCCGGAGGATGCTGGGAAATGTAGTTTTATTTTTACTCGTTGTTTTGGGGGCCTTTTAGGCTTTGGAGGGAAGTTTCTTTGCTACAAACGTACCTTGCTTGAGGCCTATTTCTGTTGCCAAGTTTTGTGTTTCTGCATTGTAAGGTTTCTCTGTTTCAGGTAGTCTTCACATGACGACTGTTCCTTTATATATATAGATTGTAGAATAAATATCCCCTCCTCTAGTTTCAACATAGTGTGATTAATAATATCACTCTTCCTATCAAGTCGGATTCTGGGTCATTTGCTTCAAATATCATATGGATTTCAGTTTACTGGCATCCCATAGCTCTCATCAGATTGTTAGTTGTGATTTATCCCACTAATATATGTGTAGAAATATTTCCCCTCATTCTCCTACTTCAAAGATAGCTTTGTAGGCCTTCTGTTTAATTATTCCATGCACTTTGCAAGACAGTGCCATCTTGTATGGTGGTAAGAAAGATGCTTAGTCAAAGCAATGCAAGTATGCACGTACGGAAGTCATTGGGTCACAGATTTCCATATAAGATGAGATGCATTGTAATTCTGTTCAAATTATAAATACCATTTGTATTTATGTGTGTGTGTATACACAGACACAGATATATATACATAGTATTTATATTCTGCCCTTCTCACACCGCAGGGTACTCAGGGCGGATTACAATGTACATTAAATTAGTTAAATTAGCCTTCTCGCATAGAAGCAGTACATAAATTTCCTACTTGACAGATGCAATTGACTTTTGGGCTGGAAAGGTCGACAGTGAGCTACACACAATGGTCAGAAGCTCACTCCGACCCAGGCTGGCTTTGAACTCATGACCTTTTGGTCAGTAGTGATCTTAATGCAGCTCCGAGTCAGCTGTGTCCAGGTGTAAATTAACATATAGACTGAGAGGGCTTGTACAATGTAGAATTGACACTGCTTTAACTACTATAGCTTAATGCCACGGAATCATGGGAAATAGTTAGTCTTCTGTGCCAAATAGTGCTGAAGCTTCACCAAGCTACAACTGCCATAATTTCATAGCATTGAGTTATGACAGTCTTATCACACTAGGGAACGCTTTGTTTCTATCCGTATTCATCTCTTAGTTTTTTCTGACTAAATGCATACTGAATGCATACTGATCCCATCATACCTAAATACTACATTTCTTACTTTCAGAAAATGCTGCGCTTTGACTCATCACACCATGGAAGCTGGCTCCTCCCAATCTGTTCGGAAGACACCCTATGCCACTTTGTGACTTTTAAGAATAAATTTATTTCTAAATCTGCACAGTGACATGGCCTCACAAGATTTTGGGGTAACTGTGTGCCACGTTTGGTCCAGATCCATTGTTGGTGAGAGTCACAGTAATCTCTGGAAGTGGGAACTATATCAAAAGTCACCTGCCAACCAACCAACATACATACATACCTATTTTCACTTTTAATATAGATAGATAGATAAGGTAAAGCAACAATAACAACATTTTTGTTTCTCATCCAATGAGCTCATGAAATTTCTATATAGTTCTAATACTCCCTATTCTGTATCCACAACTTCATTGTGGGGTATATAAGGCTGAATCAAGGTCAACAAGTGAGCTTCATGGCTTGAAATGGAACTCCAAATCTCAGTTAGCAATCTAACCATTGCATCACACAAGTATAGTACTCTGCTGTTGCCAGAAACAGAATGACAGAGGATATGTTTACTGCAATATTTTACTTTATGGGGATGCAGTTCAATGTGATTACCCTTTTGTTTCTGTATAGAGCCCCTTTATATGAGGAGGCAAGAGGACTGAATAGTTTGGGTGAACTGAGAGCAAATAAAAACCAGATTGCTCAGCCAGATTGCTTATCCATGGGAGGTCAGAGCATCAAATTCTGAAGCAAAGGATAAAAAGAGAAAGAAAGAACAGGGATAGGAGAATGGCTAATATATGGATTTATAGTTTTGCATACCCAAGTGCATCATCATCATCAAAAGAAAGTAAAACAAAACAAAACATTTCAAGGTTATGAAAATAGGCAACACAGTGTCAATCCCAAATAGCAAGAAAAACTGGAATTGTATTCTGCCCCTAGTGACATTTCCAACCATTGCATTTAATATGGCTTCACACTGGATCCTTTGTAATGCCAACCGCCAAGATGTCTCTTTATGAACTTGATATGAAACATCGTATGTTTTCCCTCACCCCTGTCGGTGGGTGAAAGAAGCTGTCCAAAGTGGTGAATTTATATGAGAGGGTACGATTCGGTGCACTGGATAGTTCCTTCAAAATTTAAATGTAGAGCATATTGGTAACTCCACTGAAAATACAGAAGTTAATAGTGATAGTGAGGTTGAATTTAGACAAGGGCCATCCCCCCCCCCTCCTGTGGGCACTTTCCCCACCTTTGATCATTGCATAATGACCTTGAAAAAGAAAAGTTTTCTGTGTTTCATGCATTAGATGGCAGCTAATTCCATACGTAACCAAGAGAGTGAGCGAGAGGAAAGGAAGCAAGGTGACATAGCTAAGCATGTCTCCCTGACAACTGTGTCCTCGGCTTGCAGAACTTGTACAGCATATGAAATATCACGTTTACACCTATCTATACATAATACCAGCCTTACAGATCCCATTCGGTTCAGCAGGTCACAAACCGCTGTACTCTGAAAACATTATCCTCCAATGCATTTTTGTCATATTGCCTGCAAGGCTGATGGCTCCCCTTGTTTGTGAGTTAGTAAATCTGCTCTGGTTTTTAGTTTGAACTTTAAAGTATTTCTACAAGATACTGAACCTATTGGGAGTTAGGTTGTCAGAACTTGGAAGCTCTAGGAGTAAAAGCACGCTCACAAAAGCAAATACTTGGATACGGCTTTATTTCCGTCTTACCATAAGCAATAGGAAGATAGCACTGGAGTTTTCCCGCCAAACCCCTGTGTATATCATTCTACTATCCCATCCCCCCCTCTACTGGCTACATTACATTCCCACCATTGCTATCCTACAGTTTAGTTTCTCCCCAGTCCAGATGGCCTTTATCTCATCTGTACTCCCATACTTCTTCCTTCCTCCCCCTCTCCACATCTATGTCACACATCTATGTCATCCTGACACAGGGCTGGCACAGAGCCTATAGCTCCAATCTGAAATTTACTAAATTGGGATGGACATCCTGACTACAGGGCCATCCAGTCCACTCCAAGGCACAATCAAAACACTCTCAACAGGAGCCTATTTGGAGGATATAGTCAAACAATTTTTCATTAGATTTTTGTTGTTGTACTTTAGCTCTGTTTCTCTGTGTCCGAGTCTCTAAAGCAGCAGAAAACAAGCTTGCCCCTTCCTCAATATGACCTTCTTTGAAATATTTAAGCATGGCTGTCATGTCACCTCTTAACCTTCCCTTCCATAGGTGAAACATATCCAGCTCTCCATGTCACTCTTTACCCAGACCTTTGACTATTTTGGTCATTTTCCTCTAGATATCTTCTAGTTTATCAACATTCTTCTTGAATTGTGGTGTCCAAAACAACCAAAATAGTCAAAGGTCTGGATTCAGAATTCCAGATGAAGATCTGCCCAAAGTAGAATATAGTGGGTCTATGACTTTCCTCAATCTAGGCTCTACTTCTGTTGATGCAGCCTGGAATCACAGTGACCTACAATGAACAATGGACTTTTGCTTCTCTGCTATTCTTCCTTTCCTTGTTAGCACTCTTGAAGCCCAAAGAAGCCAAACCCAAATCCTCCATATAAGAATATAATCAATTCCTCTCATCACTCCCTTTCAATAAGTATAGAATGCACATAAAAAGAATGGATGACTTATCTTGACTAAACACCCACTTTGGTGTTGAAAAAAATCCCATTGTGACTATGTCTCCTCCAGTAACCCATCTTTTTTCAATTGAAAGAGCTGGGCTTTGTATTTTGAGATTTCATTTCTGGAAATGGGACTGAGGCACAATCCAAACAACTTATTTTAGCCTTTAATGAGGATGCCCTGGGGTCCGGACTCCACACTTCACACAAACTGCAGCCGATGCCTTGATTAAAACAGAACCTGCTGATATTTTTTTCTTTCCTCTCCCTTTTAGCCACCTACCACCCATTCACGACTTCGAAAGAGATTGTCAGTGAGAATGCTTTATAATATCTCTAAAGAGAAAGAAAGAAAGAAAGAAGTTTGAGATATCTGCAGGCTGGGACTTAGCACATTTTTCTTCTAACAATGTGTTCCCGAGATCAATCGAAATCATTATAATGATGGATTGTGTACCATTTGCCACTGGGTCATTGCTCCTCTGTTGTTGTAGGAAAATACTTTTAGATCTTAAACTCATGATTGGGCCTGGCACTACTTTTTGAAGTGTGCCATTTAGCTGCAGCTACTGAGCCCAGAATCCTGTTGCAAATGTCCTAAACATTATTTCCTTGCAATTTCTCAGAGGTTATGCAATTAGATATCTTCTGGTAAGGGTCACACAACTATAAACACATTATCTGTATCCTTTTAACCATGCTGTAAACCGCCCTGAGCCCCTGGGAGTGGCAGT
The DNA here is from genome assembly GCA_030556195.1 of Anolis apletophallus. Taxonomy (NCBI): domain Eukaryota; kingdom Metazoa; phylum Chordata; class Lepidosauria; order Squamata; family Anolidae; genus Anolis; species Anolis apletophallus. The sequence goes on from JARBWK010000004.1 coordinate 170,984,923, forward strand.
GTATAAGTCTAATAAATAAATAAATAAATAATAAGGATGACAAAGTTCCTCAGCATGGAAGGTGGAGTGACAGCATCCCCCTGTGGCTGGATTCAAGCACAGCCTCCAAATGCCAGAAATGGAAAAGATAGGGAAAGCCTTTACCTCTGTTTATGTATTGTCTGTCCTTGTTAATTGTATAATGGCATTGAATGTTTGTTGTATATGTGTTCAGTAATCCACCCTGAATCCTCTTGAGAAGATAGAGTGGAATATAAAGTTTTATTATTATTATTATTATTATTATTGTATGTATGTATGTATGTATGTATGGATGGATGGATGGATGTATCTGAATCACTAGTTTATCTCTTGCCTTTTCCCCAGCATGAGATTCAAGATGACATATAAAATTTGAAAAGCACAGTTAGATTTCTTAAAACGAAATATGCCATGCAAAAGTTAAAAACTAGATATGTTGTCAAAGGCTTTCATGGCTGGAATCACCAGGTTGCTGTGAGTTTTCCGGCCTCTGTAGCTTTGTTTCAGAAGCATTCTTTCCTGAAGTTTTGCCCACATCTATGGAAGGCATCCTTAGAGATTGTGAGGTCTGTTGGAAACTAGGCTAGTGGGGTTTAAATATCTGTGGAATGTTCAGAGTGGGAGAAAGAACTCCAACAGGAGGCAAGTGTGAATGTTGCAAATGGCCACCTTGATTCGTATTTAATGGCCTTTCAGCTTCAAAGCCATAAACTAGAGAATTGAAAACAGCTTTAAAAGATGATTAAAACATAATAATACAAAAACAGCTGATATCCAAAATTTTATCTATCCCAACCCACTAAAACCTCCGTAAACAAAAAGGTCTTTATCTGCTGGTGGAAAGTCAACAGGGACGGGGTGAACTGGACCTCCCAAGGAAGGGAGTTCAGCCACTTGAGAGAAGCCACTAAGATGGCTCTCTCTCTTGTTCTCACCAGACCAGGGAAGATGGAGGGATTGAGGGAGTGCATTCCTTTGCAGATCATAAAGCATGATCAGACTCAAACAGGGAGATATGCTTGTACCAATTGATGGTCCTTTTCTTCATCATAATCATTTTCATCATCATTTATACCTTGCCTTCACTCTCAGACTCATAGTAAAAATAAAAATACAATGTGTAGTTGTCCCTCCATACCCATGGATCAAATAATCCATGTTTTGAAAATATTCTCCCCCCAAAATTGAAAAAGCAAACATTGATTTTGCCATTTTTAAATAAGAGCTAAGAGGCACCATTTTACTGTGCTCCTGTATACGCGTATAATGGGACTTGAGCATCCATGGATTTTGCTATCCAATGGGGAGGTGCTGGAACCAAACTCCAATGGATACCAAAGGCCCATTGTAGTTAAAACATGTAAATGTAGAAATAAAATTCAATGGGCATCAACATCACAGCAAATTACGTTAAAATGTTCAGAATAAGGAAGAGTAGTTCAAAACAGTGGTATGTAAAATAGTCCCATTGTTGTATATTGGAAATTTGAATATGTAGGAACATTTTAGCACATGTAGTGGACAACACCCGAGAAAGCAAAAATGTTTTGGTCTCAAATGCATATTGTAATACATAATATTTCCAAGATCCGTTGGGGAATCTGAGCTGTTAGGCTCAAAAATAACTCTCATTTGAGGGGATTCCACCATAAATATAGCAAAGTGCTGGAAGCAACCTTCATAACCAGCAGAAACTTATGTGTGGTGAGCCAGAATAAGCTTCCATTCAACAGGATGGCATAGGATTGTAGAGTCACAATGTTAGGTTCAAAATATTTATTGGAGTAAAAAGAAATCCATTCCAGATAGAAAAGGTCTTGGAGCTAACCAGTTTAGTAAATCTCATCTTTTAAGAAGTAAAATGGTAAAAAAAAGTCCAAAAATATCCATGCAGCTACATTTTGCCTGGAGAGAGGCAAAATGCGTCCTCACTAGAAGGAAGAAAAGGCAGAGAGACCAAGAATGGAGGATGACCACATGGCCAAACCCAGGGCAATTTAAAGAAGAAGTTCCCTCATACCTTACAGAGATTCCATTGCTACATCTTCTAAGGGGGAGGAGATAGTGGCAAGCAAGCAGAGTAAAGGCCACCTCTGGGATAAGCATGCACAGGAATGTTGGGGGGGGGATTCCTCACTCTCATCCAGCATTTCTCCACCTGGGTGTCGGGACCTCTGGGGTGTGGGTTGCAAGTAGGTATGAAAGAAGTCCCAAAAAATCACCAGGGAACACATATTTCTGATGGTCTTAGGAACCCTTTTGGCAGAGAAGGCTAAAGATCTCTCTACCTGTCCTGCTCTTCCTTTTTGGAAACAGACGGTGAATCCTCCCACCAAAAGCCTTTTTCTGCTGTGATTGGTCAGCCTCTCAGCCAAGGGGAGGGCTGTTTCTGAGACTCCAAGTGGGGAGGGGAGTGCAAACATGCTAGCACATGGCATTGCAGTGTGTATGTGCAGGCAAGGGAGAGAGTGTGAGGCTGGAAGGAGGCTCATGCCAACAAGTATCTTCAAGGCATAGGGGTTCTGTGTGGGAAGTTTGGCCCAAGACTATCGGTGGGGTTCAGAATGCTCTTTGATTGTAGATAAACTATACACTTCAGCAACTAGAACTCCCAAATGTCAAAGTCTATTTTCCCCAAACTCCACCAGTGTTCACATTTGGGCATATTGAGTATTCGTGCCATGTTTGGTCCAGATCTATCATCGTTTGAATCCACAGTGCTCTCTGAAGGTAGGTGAACTACAACACCAAAACTCAAGGACAATGCCCACCCAACCCTTCCAGTATTTTCTGTGCGTCATGGGAGTTTTGTGTGCCAAGTTTGGTTCAATTTCATTGTTGGTGGAGTTCAGAATGCTCTGATTGTAGGTTAACTATAAATGCCAACAACTACAACTCCCAAATGACAAAATCAACCCACCCACCCAATTCCACCAGGTTCTCAGCTTCAAAACGTACCACCTTACGGCCACAAGACAAAGGGCCTTCTTGGTAATCGCCCCTATACTATGCAATGCACTGCCTTCCGACGTTAGTGTTCTTAAAGATCTAATGATGTTCTGGAAGGTGTGCAAAACCCTCCTGTTTCGGCAGGCTTTCGGGGTCTAAGCCTGCAGTTTCTTGACTACCCATCCCCGTGCTGGATGCAACCCTGATGAATTGTGCTTTGCTGTGTATTTTATTGTGCTTTTGCTGTGTTTTTATTGTGTATTATTGTGTTTTTATTTCATTTTTATTGTCTAATACTGTGTTTTTAAACTGTGCTTCCACTGTTGTAAGTCGCCCCGAGAGACTTACAAGTGTGAATAATAAATAAATAAATAAATAAAATGGAACTGATAGGAATTGCGGTCCAGGAGGAGTAAGCATATTCTAACCCTAGTTTAACAAACATGTATAAGAACTCTTTTTTTCATTTTTGCTGCAATTCTTCTGTTATTAATCTTTAATTTTCATTAAGTAGTTCCTTCCTTTAAAAGGCATGTTTCACTATTTGAATTGAAACAAACTGAAATGAAGCCTTTCTGGAATAGAACAAAGTTACTTTTTGAGAATGCAATTATATCAGCCAGCAACTCTCTCTTGGCTGCGTTGTGATCCTGGGAGTTGTAATTCGAAAAAGTATCTTTCTGGAAATGAGCAGGGCCCTGGTGCAAACAGCATCAGAAAATGTGTGATGGGAGGGAAAGGATATGTCTTCCTACCCTTTTTGGCTCCTTCACTTGCCTCTCAAAAAGAAGAAAATGAAACCTAAATGGTAAAACCTTGTTTTCATCATCATCATTTTTATCAGCTGTGATCATCAGTTGGAAAATAAAACAAATGAAACGCTTCAAACCGACAATGTTGCACGTCCAGTTGCCAAGCTTGCTAAACAGTTTCCCATGAAAATGCAAATGGGCGTCTGTCTTTTCTGGCTTTTAAAAACATATTGGCAGAACTCATCGCACAAATTGCTATTTTGTTTCTGCTACAGAAGTATGGATCTTTCACCAGTTAGGAGCAAAGTCCTGGTATTGCATAGAGCTTGTAATGCATTCAGAAGCTGGATAGGGGATCATCAGTTTGTATGAATCCTGAGGGCTCTTTGGGGCTTTTACAGGTTGGTTCAAAGAAGAATTTTTATAAACAGTTCCACAAAAGAATGGAAGAAGTAGGCATAACAATAACCAGAAAACTCCAGCACAAACTAAGACGTTTCATCAAGAGAACTTGCACTTGGATCTCCAGTAGGGTTCGTCATGCACATGCGCACGTGCACACACACACACACACAAACACAGAGTTTGCTAAAGTGGTCTTATGGTTTGAATAGAATAAGTACCCCTTGGTGGTGCTCCATGCAGTCATGCTGGTCACATGACCTTGGACATGTCTACGGACAAAGCTGGCTCTTCGGCTTAGAAATGGAGATGAGCACCAACCCTCAGAGTCGGATACAACTGGACTTAATGTCCTTTACCTTTTATCTTGAATAGAATAATAGAATCTTACAGGTGGAGGAAACCCTATCAATATTTCACCTATGTTTCTTGGAATTGCTGGGGAAAGAGAAAGAAACACAGATAGAAAGACAGAAAGCAGGCAAGTGACAAGCTGGAACAGGTTTAGATGGAAGGTAGCCAAAATGGTGACAAGTCTGGAAGAAAAGCCCTATGAGGAACATCTTAGGGTGTTGAGTATGTTTAGCCTGAAGAAGAGAAGTTTAAGAGACAATAATAATAAAACTTTATTTATAACCCGCATCTATCTCTCCGGAGGGAACTCAGAGCGGCTTACATGCCCAAACAGCACATCACATAATCAATGACATTAAAAAACAATAAACATAATAAAAGCAATAACCACAATAAAATACATTTAAAAAGAACATAACAGCACCGCACAGGTGAATCTAAAATAAAACAACATATAGCATGTTTAAAACTCGGGAGATAAGTGGAGTAGGATCAAATCATAAAAGTCATAAAGGGGGGAAAAGGTCTCGCAGATACGAGGGCATTTGAGGGGCCTAATCTCTGAAGGCCAAATGGAAGAACCAAGTTTTTAGTTGTTTTCTAAAGGATTCTAGTGAGGGGGCATTTCTAATATCTCCCGGGAGGGAGTTCCAGAGACGGGGGGGGCACAGAGGAGAAGGCTTTCTCCCTTGTGCTCACAAGCTGAGTTTGTGAGACTGACAATGGCGAAAGGAGGGCCTCCCCTGAGGAACGATGGGCTCGAGCTGGTTCATGGGGGAGAGCCGGTCACAAAGGTAGGCGGGTCCCAAACCATTTAGGGCTTTATAGGTAATCACCTGCACCTTAAATTGGGCTCAGAAAATGAACGGCATCCAGTGGAGCTCTTTAATCAGGGGGGTCGACCTGTAACCTGCCCCGGTTATTAGTCTGGCAGCCGAGCGTTGGAGAAGTTGGAGTTTCCGAGCCGTCTTCAAGGGGAGCCCCATGTAGAGCGCATTGCAGTAATCCAATCTAGAGGTAACCAAGGCGTGGACCACCATAGTCAAGTCAGGCTTCACGAGGTATGGTCGCAGTTGGCGCACGGGTTTTAACTGTGCGAAGGCTCTCCCAGCCACTGCCGACACCTGAGCATCAAGCGTCAGCGCTGAATCCAAGAGAACCCCCAAACATGCAATAGTCTTGTTTAAATATGTGAAGGGATGTCATATGAAGACAGAGCATTTTTCTTGCTCTAGAGACTAGGTATAGAGCAATGAATTCAAACTATAGGAAAATAAATTCCACCTAAACATTAGGGGAAAATGTTCTGATTGTTAGAGCTGTTTGGCAATGAAACATGCTGCTTTGGAATGTGGTGGCACGTCTTTCTCTGGAGATTTTAAAAACAGAGACTGGATGACCATGCATGGAAGAATGGGGTCAAACTGAATGGTCCTTGTAATCTCAATAATTCAATGATAAGAAAGAAGGAGGGGGCAGAAGAAAACACATTGTTCCAATATATATGTAACCCACCACAATGGGGTTAAAATAGTGCATCTGGTGCTGAGAATTGCCAGAACACAGCCCAAGATGACAGATACTTGCTTAGATATTTTAAAAAACCTTGCGAACTACTGCAATCAATGCTGAAATCTCTACTCATTTATAAACATTATGAAAAACTTTCTAATGTCAAGAAGAGCCATTCAAAAGTGAAATATTCTGCCTCAGTGGTTGAACTGGATGGTCCTTCTTGTTTCTTCCAGTGCTATGTTTCTAATATTCTGCCTCATCTGGAGGAACTCTTATATTTTGCTAGTGGTGTGATGTTTAGTACTGTGGAGCACTGTGTTCAACTAAGACATGGGGCATTCTGTGCGTGTCTTTGATTAATCCCTTTGATCTTAACTTGCCTCCCTGAATTGCTATGTGCTTTGTCAACTGGTGGCTGCAACTGTCAGCAGGGCATTGAAATCCACCCACATTTTAGCACTTTAATCACATGGAGATGGCAAACAGCACAGAAACAGGGTTGTCACTTGCTGTGATGGTCCCTATCACACAACCTGGTGCCAATTTGCCACTTCCCCACAACAAATATGTCCCCAGTTATTAATGAGCAAAAACCCTTCAATAGCCCCTGATAGTACCATGGTGTCACAGCCTATCAGTTGCAATGATCCCAGTTGCTTTTCTGCCAGCATGCTGGCAATGTCAGTGGCAAGGATTGTCCTCCTCTTCCACCCTCGCCTACAGCACTGCTGTTTGTGGGAATTGAGAAGTTTAACCAGATTAAAAACAACAACAGAGAAGCAGAACATTAGGAGGGCAGAGTTACACTGTTGTACCAGTGTGGCTGCAGGACCTTGGGTTACCAAAGTGTTGTAGTTGCATGATACGTGTACCCAGGGCCGTAGCCAGGATTTTGTTTCGGGGGGCTGAGACTGGGTGGTAGAGGGTCTACCCTAGCAAACCTTTTGTATTGTTATCCCAATACCCCATTAATGTGGGATATAATGAGCATGGTGATCAGATCATGATATGAATAAACATAACAGTTTAACTAATGTACCAGTAAGGCCTTTTCGCAGACCACTCTGAGAATTTCGGGGGGGGGGGCTGAAGCCCCCTTAGCCCCCCCTGGCTACATGCCTGCATGTACCAATGCCACACCGAAGAGTCATGTCAGTAAGTTGCCATTACCCCTGATTGTGTGAATGGTTTGGGATAGCAGCATCATGTGATAAAGTCCCCAGTCTAGAGTGAAAGAAGTGTCCAAGGCAGGTATGGGCAAACTTTGGTCCTCCAGGTGTTTTGGACTTCAACTCCCACAATTCCTAACAGCCGGTTTTGAAGTCCAAAACACCTGGAGGGCCAAAGTTTGCCTATGCCTGCTCCAAGGTCTTGAATCCTATATCTTTCATCAGCTCATCAACTGCAGGTAAATGGACCCAGAAATAGGGTAAAATCGATTTAATTAGGTAATATGACAGCCCAGAGCCATTAAAAATAAAAGCAAGACTTTTAAAAAATGGCTGAGAAGGAGGCAAAATGTGCCTTGCAGCTATAGCAACAGCTGCCATTCCCACAAGGGCTTGCTTCCCATGTGGTCTGATGGTACCTACGGCACATATGACACATAGGGAGTTTTTCTAGTGGGCATGTAAGAGGCTCACTGAACATATGATTAAAAGTACCTTCGTGTGTCTCGTGCTCCCAATAAACATTGCACTTATTCAATAATCTTCTTAAAATACCATCTATACATCATTTTATATCTGCAAATAATGTATATTAAAGGGCAGTGTATCTTAAATCTATCCCTATTCCTTTTCAATACTGGAACTCAATATTATAACCCAGATTTTGGCCCCATTTTTTACACATGTCCTTTAACTTGTTCTTCCTCCAACTCATGTTTAAGCCACGTTTTATATATTTTCCAAATTGGGTATTCGTGGCTTGTACAGAATTTAATCTCAATTTTAGTTTTCTCTTTTTTTTACAGTGTTTTTAATGCACCCAGGACCGGACGAAGGTAAAAAATAGTGATAAGCGAACCTTTTTAAGGCACCCCCTGGGTCTTCAGTGTGGTGATGATGGCGCGTGCGCTGGAGAACGCATGTACGCAAACAGCTAGTTTCGTGCATGCGCTATTGGGACCGAGCTCTTCTGACAGAGGGAGTAGCGAAACGCACTCCCAAGAGGATGAAAAGGACGGGGGAACATTTTGCAGCCGGGGCAGAGCCTCCCGCTCCGGCTGCAAAATGTTCCCTGGCTTGTCCTTTATGGCCTCTTGGGCGTGCGTTTAGCAACTACCTCCACCAGAAGCACTTCGACCCAATGGCGTGTGCCTGAAAGTTTCGCGCATGTGCTATTAAAACAGAGCACTCCTAAGAGGATTAAAAGGACAAGCCAGGGAACATTTTGCAGCCGGGGCAGCGCCTCCCGACTGTGCGCCAGCTGGCCGCAGCAATGATGCACTGAACCTGGCGGCCACAGCCGGATGCACCTTTGGCCATGTGGCGCCCTGAGGTGGCTGCTTACTTTGCCTTCACTAAGATCCGCCCCTGGATGCACCCAAACTGCAGGCGTGCTACTCACATATTTTACCTTTGTAATGAGCTGGAAAGTCCTAGGAATGAATTAAGCCCCATGCCTAGCCTTTAAAGCAATGGTTCCCAACCTGTGGTCTAAAATGTGGTCTGCAGCCTCGCCACTACTACACCATTGCAATGATAGTGACTGGCATCACCAAACCCTCTTATAGTGCCAAGGCTTATTAAATATGGTTTTCTGTGAGAGAGCAGATGGTGCTGGATGGCATATGTTCTGTATCAGAAACTAGAGCTGATGTGGTCTATCCAGGGCAATTTTCTAAATCAGCATCCCAAATAACCAAACCAAATGTAAAGTTGACAAAAAACTGATTTGTAACCCTTTTGGTACTAATGTTGGAGAGTGGTCCCTGGTCAAGTGGTTCTTGGTTAAAAAAAAGTTGGGAACCACTGCTTCAAAGTAACGTATGCACAAGAATCAAACTTTCTTCTCCTACAGCAGTGTTTCCCAACCAGTGTGCAGTGAGCGATCATCATGTGTGCCGTGGGAAATTGGAACCTCCAATACCCTTTCTTCCCCTCCTGCCGAACACTTTTTGCTTTCTCAAGAAAACCATTTCAGTACTTTCTGTTGGTAATGAGAGTTCAATATGCCAAGTTTGGTTCAATTCCATTGTTGCAAGAGTTCAGGATGCTCTTTGATTGTGTGTTAACTATAAATTCCAGAAACTGTAACTCCCAAATGTCAAGGTCTATTTTCACCAAACTCCATCTGTGTTCACATTTGGGCATATTGAGTATTCTTGCCAAGTTTAGTCCTGATCCAACATTGTTTCAGTCCACAGTGCTCTCTGGATATAGGTGAACTACAACTCCAAAACTCAAGGTTAATGCCCACCAAACCCTTCCAGTATTTTCTGTTTGTCTATTTTGACATTGCTCCCACTTTCAACCACATATCTGTGTGAGATGAGCTTCTCTAGCTTGACTGCGATAAAAACTAAACACAGAGAGAGACTGACAGCTGTTGAGCAAGACCTTCCTGTGTGTCTTTCTGCCATTCCTGATATCTGTGTTGTGTTCATCAAAACAGGCCCAGGTTTCACACTGAGTGTATAAATACATTTAAAAACATATTAACTATATGTATTACTTTGCTAGAGTGTCATTTTGGTTGGTGGTGTGCCCTAGGATTTTGTAAATGTAAAAAATGTGCCGCGGCTCAAGAAAGGTTGAAAAACACTGTCCTACACCCTGCTGTCTCTTTGATTGGTCTCCATGATTTGAGACTCAGGTCCCTTCCACATAGCCATATAACCCAGGATATCAAGGTAGAAAATCCCACAATATCTGCTTTGAACTGAGTTATCTGAGTCCACACTGTCATATAACCCAGTTCAAAGCAGAAAATATGGGATTTTATTTAGCTTTGTGGAAGGGGCTTCAGAGAAGACCAGTCACTCCCTTAGTCTTCAGTCAGTGCTCTGGGTCCTGGGGGCCATTCACACCTCAAGTTTAGCACCATGAGTCCATTATAACAATTATGGTTCCATCCTTTGGGATCCTGGAACTTGCAGTTTAGGGAGGTAGGTTTAGAATTCTCAACTAAACAACTACAACAACACCCTCTAGATTCTATAGGATGCAATCAAGGCAGTTATACTGCTAACATTTTGCAATGTGAACTAGATGAAAGCACAATATGACTCCCATATCTACAAAGGATATATTATTGGCTGAACTGTGGAAATGTAAAAATGGTGATAATAGCAAACACTACTGAAACAAATGACCTCCAGCAGAAATATGTCATAGAATTGCACTGGAAGGCCCAGAAAATGTTTAATAATAATAATAATAATAATAATAATAATAACTTTATTTCTTGTGAGTCGCCCACCACCACTGGTGCTCCGGGCGACTTACATTGTTTAAAAACCACGGGTACAACAGTTAAAAACACAGGTATAGGTATAGATATAGAGAGCCATGAGAGGCTCAGCTTCCAGACCATCCAGTCAATCCCCAAACGCCCGGCCAAAAAGCCAGGTTTTCAGGTCAGACAGAAATCTGGTAGGGGCCAATGTGGCCCTGAGAGCAGGTGGGAGCGTGTTCCAGATCATAGGAGCCACCACAGAGAAGGCTCTCCGTCGGGTCTCTGTCAGCCGGGCCTCTCTCACCCCTGGGATGGCTATACAGTCACCGTTTATAGCACGCACAGGTCTTTCGCTGTGTTGGTCTATCAGCCGGTCGCTCAAATAGGCAGGTCCGATTCTTTGCCGTGCTTTAAAGGTTAGCGCCATGAGTTTGTAGATCACTCTGCACTCTGTGGGCAACCAATGAAGGTCTTTCAAGATTGGTGAGATGTGGTTTCTCGCCGGTGCCCCAGAGATGAGTCTGGCCGCTGCGTTCTGGACGAAGATAATGCCTTTCTAGCATTTCTAGGGATCACATGGCCCAAGAGGTCTACCTATGCCAAGCTTAATGTGAGCCTGATGCAAATGTGATAATAAATCCAGAATCCTCTGCTGCAGTATGATAGTGCTCTATGGCAGTTACTTGGAGGTTCCTCAAGGGATTGATCAATGTGTGGGGAAAATCTTGGAAAGTCAAAAGTTTGCAAGCCACAAACTATACCATTGTCACAAAACTATTCCAAAGATATCAGTATATATTCCTAGAACTTCTTCTGCTAGAACTATTTGCCTCCTCTCCTTTCAGTAAAAGCTTCATTGCTTGATGTTTCCAGCTCAAGCTGCCAGGATTTCTGCTCTGTTACCCACATCATCCCATTCTTTGAATGCTGGCATTTGTATCTCTGAATCACCCACCCCCTCTGGATTCTAATTGCATTTGTGGTTTTTAATGACTTTTTCATCTCTGCCAAATATGCTGACTCCTGTATCTGCATCTCATGGTGAATTTCATCTGTCTTGGAGATGCTGACTCTCTGAGAGTTTGTTTCCATAATTAGACACTCGCTAACTTGGAGGCAGTCCTGGGTTTTGATTCCCCAAGTCACATTTACCTTCTGTTCTGGTTTGATGGAGTATACAGATATGCTGACCACTTGAACAAAATCAAGTTAGAAAAACAAATATTTTATTCTTACATGTTTAAAAATAAAAATTCCCTTCAGATTACAGCATTGACTAATAGGACAGGCAGTCCATACACTGAATCCCCCTTTCATTTCATTAGGTTGGGGCAAGACTCTAGTGTATTCCTGCTTTGATTCCAGTAATGTACAACAGGATTGCAGATCTTTTGGTTTTTTAGATGTTGAGCTGCTTCCAACATTTCTCACCATTGGCTATATTACCAAGGGTTGCTGGTACTAGCAGTCCATCATTATGTGAAGCACCACATAGTTCTTGCTCCATTGCAGAGAACTATGTAGGTAGTATGAAAGGAAAAGCAAAACTTTAAGATTATAGAACTACTTAATCAATTCAAATTCCAAGTTCATTTTTGTGCTGGGACACTTCTGAGGACTGAGTGGGACAGAGAACACACTCAGTAGTGATGTTTGTCTTGGAGAAAAACCTGGAGAACATGGTTTCCTCCTATCTTGCCAATTGTCCAGATCTGTAGCTTTCTGGTGAAGATATTACCTCACAAACAAAGTAAGAAGGCTTAATTTTTCTAAAAGCATACATTAGGGCAGTGTTTTCCAACCAGTGTGCCATGGCACACTAGTGTGCCGTGAGCGATCATCAGGTGTGCCGTGGGAAATTGGAACCTCTAATACCCTTTCTTTCCCCTCCTGCGAACACTTTTTCTTCTCCACTCGGGCTCCCGCCTTCCCAGCCTCGCTCTGCTTGCTTTGCCTCGCTTTGCTCAGGGGCGAGTCTGCGCAGTAGCGCCCGCACGGGTCACGTCTTCCCCCCTCCCCCTCCCCTCCTGAACACGCTCACGCTGTCCCCTTGGATCAAAAGTGGCAGTGTAGAAGAAAAAGTAAGTGTTCAGCAGGAGGGGGAAGAAAGGGCACGAAGGGGAAGGGGGAGGAAGAGGTCTCTGTTGAAAGCAAACTTGGACCTTCCAGGTGTTTTGGACTCCAACTCCCACCATTCCTAGCAGCCTCAGGCTCTTTTCCTTTCCCCCCTCAGCCATTTAAGCAGGAAACGGCCTCAGGCTGTTAGGAATGGTGGGAATTGAAGTCCAAAGCACCCAGAGGGCCGAAGTTTTCCCATGCCTGTTTTAGGGACCTTAAAGTGGTGAGCCTCCTCCCAACATTGTGATTCTGGATAGAAAACAAACAACAACATAACATAGTTTGAGTCCACAGTGTTCTCTGGGTGTAGGTGAACTACAACTTCCAAACTCAAGGTCAATTCCCAAGCAAACCCTTTCAGTACTTTCTATTGGTAATGAGAGTTCAATATGCCAAGTTTGGTTCAATTCCATTGTTGCAAGAGTTCAGGATGCTCTTTGATTGTTTGTTAACTATAAATCCAAGAAACTGTAACTCCCAAATGTCAAGGTCTATTTTCCCCAAACTCCATCTGTGTTCACATTTGGGCATATTGAGTATTCATGCCAAGTTTGGTCCTGATCCAACATTGTTTGAGTCCACAGTGCTCTCTGGATATGGGTGAACTACAACTCCAAAACTCAAGGTAACTCTTATAGTATTTTCTCTTGGTTATGGGAGTTCTGTGTGGGAAGTTTGTGTCTTTCTGCCATTCCTGCCAGGATATTATTAGTATTATTATTATTTATTTTGATTTGATAAACCGCCCTTCCCAAGGCTCAGGGCGGTTTACAGCATATAAAAACAACATATAAAACAGCATATAAAAACAGCATCTAAAACACATAAAATTGAACGCATAAAATTACATCTTAACAGACACGCAAAATCATAACCAGACATAGCTGGTTCATACAGGGTACTAGTGGTATGACAGAGTGCAGTGGTAGTCAGTGGTAGTCAAATGCCTGCCTGAATAACCAGGTCTTGCAGGACCTGGAATGGCCATCAGGTCCCTGCCCGCTGTCTCCCTGAGACAAGTTCAAAAACTGCGGAAGGGAGAGAGCTAGCTGCCTGCCTGGAAGAATGGAAGAAACGTAGTAGAGAGTCTGCAGGTTCATCCCTTCATTTGGAACATCAAGTAAGTTGACCCCTCTGAAACGCAGTGATCGTCTGATCAGGCAAAACATATGTGGTCAGCCGCTCCTTCAGGTACACTGGCCCAAACCATCGATAAGTCAAAACTCACCTTGAAGGAGATCAGCAAGTTCCATAAAAGCTGCTGCGCTACTGTTGTATTCATCGAAACAGGCCCAGGTTTCACACTGAGTGTATAAATACATTTAAAACATATTAACTATATATAGTACTGTGTTAGAGTGTCATTTTGGTTGGTGGTGTGCCCCAGGATTTTGTAAATGTAAAAAATGTGCCGCGGCTCAAAAAAGGTTGAAAAACACTGCATTAGGGTATGAAACAAAATTCCAACTGACAGGTTATTTCTCTCATGCCTCCTATCCCTCATCCTAGCCTCTCCCCTTCATTGCTCCCATTTGCATGGAAACCATATCTCTTGTTTCAAATATACACAGGCCTGGTCTAATTTTCTGGCTTCAACCCCCCCCCCCCAGGAAACAGCATATAACAGCAGTGCTCAGATTCAGCAAAAAGAGAAAGATGGCAAAACAACCCACATCTCATGTGACTCATAATATACTGTATATTTTGTTCCTTCATAATGTAAAGCAAAGGTTGACAAAGGGCACTCCAAGTTCAGCTCCTCGAGCCCTCCTCAAACCCCCAGATCTCCATTTTTTCAGGGCTGATTTTTGGCGATGTTTGTGCTCAAGAACTGTCCAAAAACACCCCAGAGCACCTGCAAATACCATGGTTTGTTTCCCCTGCCCTCAGAAAACCTCAAATCAACTGAAAAGCAGTCAAAATGGTCTTACATGGTCTGGGGCCAGTGTACCTGCGGGACCGCCTCATCCCGTATTATCCCACTAGATCGTTGCGTTCCGAGGAACAGAATCTTTAATTAGCCTTTAATTAGGCACACCGGATTAAGAACTATGTCGTATGTCCTCCCATATTCAGTGTGGTGATGTAATGTGTTTTAATGTGCTTTTATGTTTTTATGCTTTTATTGTAGGGCCACATGTCGACATGTTGTGACATGTTGCCCGTTTATACTTGCTGTTATCCGCCCCGAGCCTGCTGGGAGGAGCGGAATACAAAAATGAACAATAAATAAATAAATAAATAAATCTTTTGGTCATTCCCTCCCCCAAAATGTATCGTCTGACGGCAACCCGTTGGCGGGCCTTCTCAATAGTGGCTCCAATGCTCTGGAACTTGCCTGCAGACGTTCGCGCCTTGCAGGACATCCTGCCATTTCGGAAAGCATTGAAGACCTTGCTCTTCCAGCAGGCGTTTGGAGCCGGATGAACTGTAGCCCCCGTTACGCGCCGCCATATTCGATTACCTGTTTTACCTTGTGTCACACTTCGCCCAGCTGTGGCTCTTATGTTGTTTTATTGTATTTTAGATGTGTTTTATCATGTTTTAATGCTTGTATGTTCGATTGTTTCTAGGATCATGCTGTTAGCCGCCCCGAGCCCTCGGGGAAGGGTGGCAGATAAGTATGAATAAATAAATAAATAAATAACATGGTGGCAGAACTGATATCATATCACATCTTCCATGCTAAAATGCACTGGTGTTTCCCAGTGGACAGGCACAAAAGGAAGAAATGTCACCTCTCCTCCTATCTCCTCCTCAGTTGCGCACCATTGCCAGGACCTGTGATTAGAGAGCTAAGACAGCAAGAAGAACTGTATCAGATTTACTAAAAACAGTATTTCTTTTTATTTACATGGGGACATTTTTAAAAAAAGTATAAACAAGCATCTTGAATGATGATATAAATGAAATAAAATAGAGAACAATAGTTCATTAAAACGTAACCACAAAACTTTTGAGGGCAATTCAAATAAATAAATGAACAGCAGTCACTAGCTGGAAACAACTTCGATAAGCTAGTTAACATAAAACACAAAAGCATTTCTTCATAATATGATTTTGCATATTGGCCGAAAAAAACCTAGCAAAGATGAAATACTCTGAGAGAAAAAACTAAAGACCTGCATTAATTTCACAGTTTAGATGCACCCCTCATTTTTCATCTGTGACAAACAGGAGTACAGGGTAGAAAGAAGGTCTTTCTCAGGCATTTCTATATGAGAGAATGCAGTCTTCCAAAGAAGGCCAGCATGATATGATTTGAGCCTTGGACTATGACTCTTATCTATCTATCTATCTATCTATCTATCTATCATGTCAGTAGCAAATTGAGAATACAGTTAAAATATATTAAAAATAAACCACAAAGTCAAAAACTTGACATTATGTTAAATGTCCTTTGACCATAAGCTAGCCACTTGGAGTGCTTTTGCTGTGTGAAGGTCTTCCATTGTGTATGTGGCAGGGCTCAGACTGCATTGTAGTAGGTGGTCTGTGGTTTGCTCTTTTCCGCACTCGCATGTCATGGACTCCACTTTCTTAAGATTGGCTCTGCATCTCGTGGTGTCAGAGTGCAGTCTGTTCAGCACCTTCCAAGTCACACAGCCTTCTGTGTGCCCAGGGGGGAGATTCTCATCCGGTCTCAGTCACTGATTGAGGGTTTTAGCCTGCCACCTTTGGACTTTCACTTGCTTATGTGTTCCTGTAAGTACCTCTATAGATCTGTAGATCTTAGAAAGCTATTTCTTGATTTAAGACATTTGTTTGTTTGGTTGGTTGCATGCTGCAAGTCGCTTCTGGTGTGAGAGAATCAGCCATCTACAAAGACATTGTACAGGGTATACCTGGATGTGTTTTACTATCCTGTAGGGAGACTTCTCTCATGTCCCCCGACCATGAATCTGAAGATTGGGATTTGAATTTCTGCTTGGATGTGAAAACTGGCTGGGTGTTCTTGGGCAAGTCATGCTCGCTCAGTCTCAGAAGAAACACCCACTTCTGAACAAATCTTAACACAGGAGCACCAAAAGTTAGATATTGATGGAGCATGCAAGGAATAGCTCCCCCCTCTGTGTGTGTGTGTGTGGGGGGGGGATGTCAACTGTAAAATGAGATGCATGAAGCTGTTGGGTTAGGCAATGCCCAGGGAAATGGCTGAGCTTGGAACTTTTGGATAATGTTACATTTTTGTTCAGACTTGAGCTATGCAAGTGCAGAGAGAAGAAGAAGCCGAGAGAGACAGATTTTGAAATGTGCTCTTGTTTCATGAACTTCTGAAGGAGTTTATCCACATGGACAAAGAAAGATCATTTTAAATCTCTCATAAAAGGACAGTATAAAGGGTGGATGCTATGGATCACATTGTACATATGTTGTTCTGAATTAAGAAGAGTAAACTACTTGTACTTTACTGTTCACCTGCATGGCATATTTTCTTTCGCTGGCAAGGCAGTGTGTGGGCTGATCAAACGTGAACTACACATGGTTTATTTTACATTATGCCACTGACATTATATAAAAGTATGCACAGCATATTAATTTGCTTATTAATTTAAATATTTTATCACACCATATATTTTAAAAAATTCAGGGGGCATAGTAAGAAATCATATTCCATAACTAGGTGTCACTGTGGAAAAGTCCCTGGCCCAAAGACATACTGAGCATTTTAATATCCCATTTTGTTATGTGCATAGGTGGGGTTGAAAACAATTCTCTGCTATACTTGGGCCTATTGTTTCTTTCAAGTGCTTTCCTTTGGTGTTGTTGAAATAATTACTTTATTTCCTTCTCAGCAAAAAAAGCGAGGCAGTCCTTTGAAAGCTCTCGTGTTATCAGATGATTTTGAGTGCTGCTATTTACTTAACCAGCAAAAATTCATCATGCAGAGAGATAGGCATTTCATTTGGGCCAGGCTACTTTGAGGACATGCCATGGAGGGAAGGGTTACTCCAAAAGATCCCACAAGAGCTAAATAAGTCTCTAGAGCATCTATCAATGGCCTTGCATCTTCTGTTGGTCATCTGTTATTGTGCTGATTTACTCTGCCATATATAATTATTGGTAGTTGCTTCTACTGATATCTGAAAGGCAGAAAGCCATTGAAGAAATGTTGATGGTTTGGAAATACATGATGAACCTTGTTCCCTTGTAAAGTACTCACCTTAATCAGGTTTACAGCCTGTTGCTGACAGCCAACAAATAGCCCGCCTTTCAAATCCCCATATACTTGAAAGAGATTTGATTCAAAGCTTGGTTCTTGTCAAGATGTGGGGGAATCTGAACACCTTGTATTCACTCTGATATTAGCAAAGCTTGGAAAAGTCGCATTTTGGGGTCCCATTTATTCAACAAAAGCTTATACTGGACTAAATAAATTTTGGAAATAGCAAACTTCCAAGCCTCCACTAACTGTTTGTATATGTGTATAATTGCTAACCTACTGTATATACTCGAGTATAATAATAATACTGTTTATTTCTATTCCACTCTTCTCACCCTGAAGGGGACTCAGTGCAGATTACAATACATATACGACAGACAATCCCTGTCGGAGACGTACAGTTTTACACATAGACAGTACAGGTTACACATAGACAGTACAGAGCAGTTTATAGAAGGCTTCTTTCTTGGCTGCGTCACAGGGTTACCAGGACATGCAGGTGTGCGTCATCCAGGGTCATCCAGGATGTCACTGCTCCAATTACGTCATTGTTGTTGTTATGCGTCTTTGCATCACAAGGGGGTGCTGTTGTTCCATCCTCATGACGGGAGCCTTCTGGTTTTTCCCCCTTCCACGAATTCACCTCGCGGCCCGACCAGCGAAACTTTCAGACGTTGTAGGTCTGTAAAAGCCCTTCCCCATTATTTATATAATGGTCCCCATTGGTGTTTGAACTGCTTGGGTGGGCAGTGGACTAGGCTCATATATTGTTAATAGCTGGTCATCCAGGCCAGCTCGGGGATTGAACCAGCAACCTTCCGATTGCAGCACAGTTTGTTTTACCACTGTGCTATCTCCCTGGCCCCGGTATAAGCTGACCCGAATATAAACCAAGGCACCTAATTTTACCACAAAAAACTGGGAAAACGTATTGACCCAAGTATAAGCTGAGGATGGGAAATGCAGCAGCAAATTTGAAAATAAAATAGATAACAATACAATTACATTAATTGAGGCATCAGTAGGTTAAATGTTTTTGAATATTTATATAAAACTGTAATTTAAGGCAAGACTGCCAAACTCTGATTAAACCATTATTCTAAACTTCCTCAATGTAAATGTGCTTACATATCCTTCCAATAATAATAAACAGAGTAAAATAATAAATGTAATAACAATAATAATTAAAGTAAACTAATGGAAATGTAATAACAACAGTAATAGTAGAGTAAAATAATAAATGTAATAATAACAATAATAAATAGAGCAAAATAATAAATGTAATGGTAATAATAGAGTAAAATAATAAATGCAATAATAACAACAATAATAAAATATAATAATAAATATAATAATAATAATAGAGTAAATAATAAATGTAATAAAATAATAACAGAGTAAAATAATACCTTAAAAAGGCTGAAAAACTATGTTTATACTCGAGTATATACAATATATTGTATGCACATTTCGGTTTGCCAATTTGACTGTACCTCTTTGGCGTGGGAAGGGCTTCAGACACAGTACTCAATGTATACAGTATGCTTTTAGACCTCAATGGAGGTGCATGCAGTTTGTCTCTTTCACTTCAGTGAGAACAGTTATACAGTTTGGACTGTCTATCTATATGCTTAAAACATTGGACTATGGACTAGTATGAAGAATATATATAAGAAGTTTGTTAGTAAACCTGAGATGTTATTTTTTCAAAGAGGACTTTATTTTTTGTCTCTGAGTGCATATACTGTATAATGTAAGAAATTCCAAGGAAGTGTATCACTTTCGGGCATCTGCAAACTGCAACTTCAAAGAAACAACCATCCTATGCTAACAAAATATATTTTTGTAGTGGCATGTCTTTATTTTTGGCAGTTTAAAGACATGATTCTTCAGTTTAACAGCTGAGTTACCTGTGTGCCATTATATTAATGCTTATGAAATGGAGCCCCTGGTTGTGCAATGGGTTAAACCCTTGTGCCAGCAGGACTGAAGATCGACAGGTTGGAGGTTCAAATCTGATTATTTATTATATATTATAAGACCCATGCTGGTTCAGACTAGAGATCGATTTAGTTCAGCATTCTGTTTGCACAGAGGCCAAACACATGCCTGTGGGAAGCCCGCTTGTGTCCTGCTCTATGACAAAGGAAGCATATACATTATTCAAATAAAATATAAGATAGATAAAATAAGGCCATAAGCTGGACATAGGTTCCACTGAATCCTCCTCCTTGTGTTCTATAGCTGCTGACATACAGTGGTAGGATATCGTTATTATATCTTCATCTTCTACAATGGAGCCCCTGGTGGTGCCAGCAGGACTGAAGACTGACAGGGAGAGTGTAGATGAGCTCTCTCTGTCAGCTCCAGCTCCCCATGTGGGGACATGAGAGAAACATCCCACAAGGATGGTAAAACATCAAAAACACCTGGGCGTCCTTTGGGCAACATCCTTGCAGATGACCAATTCTCTCACACCAGAAGTGACTTGCAGTTTCTCAAGTCGCTCCTGACATTTAAAAATGCTTATGACTATCACTTGTTTAAAGAGTTGACTTCTAACAAGGTCTTCTCCCTGTTTGAACCACCTCAGAGATTAAGACCATCTGGGGAGGCCCTGCTCTCGGTCCCACCTTCTTCACAAATGCAGTTGGTGGGGATGAGAGACAGGGCCTTCTCAGTGCTGGCCCCTAAATTGTTCAACTCCCTCCCTAGTGATAGCTTAGCCCTCTCCCTCCTAGTGTTTAGAAAGAGAGTAAAAACCTGGCTCTGGGAGCAGGTGTTTGAAAAATAGAGCAGTGCGGGAATGTTAGTATGGAATATGTACAATTTAGACTACGACTCTGGATGACGTGATTCATTGAAATATATATTTATTATTATATTTTAATTTATTAACTTATGTTTTAAATGATGTTGTATGTCTTAAGGCACTGTGGAGAGAAAGGGTAGAGAAAGGTGGGATGGAGATATATACAAATAGACTAGTGGTTTTTAAAAGGTGGTCTCTACATGTTCATGGAGATTCACTTTTGCCAAATGGATTTCTCATCATTTTTACCTTTTCAATAAGGTTATGGTGCACTTATTTCCAATAGGTTATGGAATTTCCAATAATACAATGTACTTAACTTGGAGGCTACAGGTTGTCCACACCTTATTTTATGCAAATTAAAAACTATTTAATGCGCACTAAAACTAAACACCACTTTCTGACCAGTCAAGACCTCTCAGAAACACACTTTCAGGAAAGTGTGCGCAAGCATGGGGCATAGAAAATTCTGGAGAAACAAAAATCCTGGTAGATGCCTTATACAAGATGAAAGTAACCACCTCCAAAAAGTGGGGAAACCAAGAGACTAACAATCATTAAAGATGAGGTCAAAAAATAATATGCCTATACTTGTAGTTAGGAGAATTTTTTGTATATATGTTCGGCCTGTATCTTTTCTGCTCAATGGGTGAATCAAGGACAAAGGGATAAAACAGATAATCCATTGTGTGATCCCCTAATTGAAGAAGAAATGGGGAGGAAAAGGATAGGAATTCTTTCTTCTTTGGACAAAAGATAGAAAATCTCAATGGAAGCAAGAGTTCAAAGGAAAACACAGAGACAAAATTGGGGAGGAAAAAAAATCAGAAGGGTGTTTCATACTGTCACAATATCCCAGTCTTTGTAAAATGTCTTCAAATATCAACATGTGAGAATAGGCCTGGAGGTCCCATAGGTAGAAACTTCTCTATTACAGGGGATCCCTGGGTTTTCCTGATTACTGAGCTTAATAGAGGTTCACAGGAAGGTATAGATGTGTTCTCTTCCCCTTCCCAGCCCTTTCTGCTACTCTTGATGCTAAATGTATAGTTGTTCTATAGAACCACAATTCTTCTCTATGAGTTTTAAAAAATGAATGTATTTTAATTTTATTTATTTATTTATTTATTTATTAAATTCGACTTGCTATACCGCTCTCTCTGGAGCCCAGAGCAGTTTACAGAAAGTGAAGCAGACATAGAAGGTACATTAAAATACAGTTAAAAATACATTAAAACGCATTAGAACACATGCAATGCAATATAAGTTCAAATTTCCGTGGCAAATTCAGGGCTGCAGTAGAGCCCTTCAAAGAAACTTGGGAGGACATTAACCCCAGATTCATTAAAGTTTCCTCCCTTGTAATAGATTTTCTGCATATTTAGTTTCATATCCAGGAAGCTTGTATTAGTAGCAGCTGATAGTTTTTTGTGTCAGTGGACAGCAAAGTCACTTAGAACCACAGGAGCTATCCAAGATCCTAAATCCTATCTCCCCCAAATGTTTCAGCACCTCAGATAACTTTTTTTAAGTTCAGAGAGATTGCAAAGGATAGGTTTGGTTGAGGAAGGCTGGTAGAACTTGAGTTGGTGGTGGGTTTTTTTTTTGTTTTTTGCTGGTACAATTATTTTAAATAGTATTAACAACAATAATCTTTTATGTTCTGATGGAGAGAAATAATGGGTTCTGTTGGCTTGGGAAAACTTCCACAAAAGACGAATAGTTGTTGTTGATGTTGTCATAATCATCACCACCATCATTATTGTGGCAACATCCAAATAATAATAAAATAATAATAATAATAAACACAACAAGATGACTCCATAGCAAACAAGGTCACTCTTCTGGCTGTTGTACTGGATCACACGTCGGACACTTCCCAAGTGTCTAGGACTGTGTGATATATTGGCGAATAATGCGTGCAGATCCCAGTAAGGTGGCCTTCTGCAACTGGAAAATGGTAATTTTGTCAGCACTGATTGTGTTTAAGTGCAGGACAAGGTCTTTAGACACTGCACCCAGTGTGCAGATCACCATTGGAACCACCTTGACTGGCTTGTGCCAGTGTCTTTGCTGTTCAATCTTTAAATCCTCATATCGTATTAGCTTTTCCAGTTGCTTCTCTTCAATATTGCTGTCACCTGGGATTGCAACATTGACAATTCTTCTTCTTCTTCTTCTTCTTCTTCTTCTTCTTCTTATTGAATGAAAATAGAAGAAAGAACACGGAGAGAATATGAATAACAGATAATTTGTTTGCAAAGGAAATAAATTATAGGTATTGGTGGTAAGTTTAGGTAGGTAGTTAAGTAGGTAGTAGTTTTCTGAGAATGAGGCATTGCTGTTTGCTGGAATATTAAGGATAGTATTATTTAATGTATTTTCTGAAGGAGGGGAGAGGAGAAAAAAATATGAGAGTGAAGGGGTTAATGAGCTAAAGAATGCTAAATGCTGAAATATTGGTATGAAATAAGGAACAGAAAGAACGAGGGCAAAGGGGAGATTGTGTGTTTCAGATACACAGGATGCCAAACATTAGTGACCTGACAATTTAATGCTTACCAAGGAACAAATAATAGGAATTGTTTATCTATGCTGCTGCCGCTAATGGGAGTATGTGTAGAGATTATTAGGTTAAAGTGCCAAGATGGAAAATACTGAGAAAAGCATGTTTTTAAGAAACTTGATTGGACAAGAAATGTGTGGGGGAAAAGGTTAGGCCATGCCTAGTGAAAAGTATATAAAAGATAGCAGTAAAAATATAGCGTCACGGAGCAGCTCTTTGTAAGAAGGCACACACTGTCTTCAGCTGTTTCCGTCCCTGCATGGCCATGCTTGAAAATAAAATATTTTTTTACTTCACCGAAAGGAGACTGGTTGTGTTTTGCTTTTGATTGCCTGCTCTGTGGAACCAAAGTTTTAGGGGTTTCCCTTTCAAGAGGAGAGAAGAAGCTAAAGGGCGACTCAAGGTTCTTTCTCCCAAGTCCCCAAATGTGCGCACCCACCCGCATTTTCCAACTCCCAGTCTCATTAAATAAAGAATCAAGAAAATAAAGGAAAATCAAAAAGATGCAAAAGCTAAATCTACAAGCGAGCGGCAAGACCATCAGACTGAAGCACCTCTCTCTAGAGTCAGGATGCGACTGAAAAATGGAGGCACTAGCCCCATTAAATAGACAAAGCTTGCATAAACTTGTGTAAGACACATCACGGCTTTCCTTCTACTCTGACTGGCCCAATAGGCAAGGCTCACAGGGAAACCCTGTGCAAACATGTAGCAGCCTCTTTGCATGAGCCCAAATAGAAGAGAAGTAGTCGCAAACAGCAAAACAATATGCTGTTACATCTGCCCGACCAAGCTGAAGGCAAATGGCCAAAATGAATCCATGCACAAGCCTAGTTCAGACTACAACATGAAGCAGATTCACCACCTAGTGAAATAAAAGCCATCAAACAGTAACTTTCCTAACTGATGGAACTGACAGAACTCAGAGGCTGCCTGATGAAGACTATTGGTATGGATAAAATATGGGTGCTGGTTTATAATAGTGTTGGATCACTGCTCCTGGCCTAACTGAAACCTGTTCTTATCTTTGTCATCGTCACCACCACCATTTTGTCTGAGGCTAGTAGCTTAGGTAACTCCTCCAATATTTAGACTAAAGTTAGGAGTGGATTCATTATCCCACTGAAATGGTAGCGGCCTGTTTCAACATGTGACTATGTGAGCTGGACCCCAATCAAGATGTCATTTCATGTATGTGAAATCTCTGAGCACAACATTATATGCTTAGAGTTCCTTCTATTGTATATCAGCTATTGTGAAAGGTTGATGACATAAGAACACAATATGACCCCTGTATCTACAGATGATGCATTCCTGGATTTCACATAGATGATGAAACGGCCGATAATAGCAAACAGTAGATAATAGCAAACTCTATAGAAATAAAAGAGGTTTGAACGAAGAATACCATAAAGCCATCCTGGAGGATTTAGAAAATGCTTAGAGAGGACATATTTTGTTGGACACAGATAAATGAAACTGCAGGTACAGATCCCATGCATATAGGAGTCATGTTTTACATTTTTCTCTCCCCCCGCTTTTTGTTTTCATTTTCAGGAGTGACTTGAGAAACCATTTGGTGGCAGAGAATTGGCTATCTGCAAGGACGTTGCCTAGCGGACGTCCGTACGTTAGATGCTTTACCATCCTTGTGGGAAGCTTCTCTCTAGCATGGAGAGCTGGAGCTGACAGAGGGAGCTCAACTTGCTCTCCCCAGATTCAAACCACTGACCTTCAGTCAGAAGTTCTGCCTGCACAAGAGTTTAACCCATTGTGCTACCAGGGGCATACTTTACAATATTTTACAATAGCAGCAATGGACAGAACTAGCAAAGGTTGCTAGTTCAAAGCCCTGGGTTGGTGTGAGCTGCCAACTATCAAGCCCAGCTTACTGTTGACCTAAGCAGTTTGAAAACAGTTTGTGTTGCAATCAGAGATATTAGGTACCGCTAAAACAAGCGGGTTTAAAAAGAAGAGCAGAAAATGCCCAACGACCAAAAAGGAAGGAGGAAGTCCTGATGGTTCTTTTTCATACAGGATGGAGCAGCAGCACCCTCCTGTGGCTGTATTTTGAGCACAACCTTCCAAGGCACTGATGTCAACACAACACAACATGCCTTCTTTCTGTCTGCTCTGTCCTTGTCTTTCTAAATGGGTTGAATGAAAAGTAATGCCTCCACCTTCATAACTCCTCAACAGATGGCAGCACTGGTATGCGGCAGGTACTGATTTGTTCAGTAGAATATCCTCTACAGTTCCATTTTGGCAGGAAGCCTTAGCATTGAATGGTTGTGTTGTTAAGTGCAAAGTACGGAACCCTGCGCAGACGGTCGGTCAATACATCAAGCAACGTACAGTCATTAAATTCTTGACAGCAGAAGCTGTCACCCCAAAGGAGATTCATCAGAGAATGCAAGCGGTTTATGGTGATTGTGTTGATGTGAACACTGTGCATCGTTGGGTGAGTAAGCTTAAAGATGTTGAGGTGGGAACATCTGACTTGTGTGACAAACAAAGAGTTGGACGGCCTGTGACAGCAACTACTGAGTTTCACAAGCAAAAGGTTGACAGATTGATTCAGGACAATCGTCATATCACTCAGAGAGAAATTTCAAGCATAATCGGCATTTCACAAGAACGTGTAGGTCACATTATTGCTTTGCTTCGCTATCAGAAGATCTGTGAACGATGGGTACACAGCAGAACTTCAGAGACTGGATCTCACCACCGTACGACATCCTCCATACAGTCCAGATTTAGCATCATGTGGCTTCCATCTGTTCCTGATAATGAAAAAAGATCTGCAGGGAAATCATTCCACTTCTGATTAAAATGTTGAGAGAACTGTGAGATGCTGGTTGTGGAAACAGTGTCAACTTCTTCCGTGACAGCTTCAGAAAACTTGTTCATCGTTGGCAGAAATGTTTCTAATATGTCGAAATATGAATAGTGGTAGTTAAAGAGCACATTCTAAGGATTATTTATGCATGTGATTCATTAAAATATTCCCATCCAAACCCAAGTAATGAAGGTGGAGGCATTACTTTTCATTCAACTCTCGTAGCATTGAATGTTTGCTATGTATGTGTACTTTGATCTGCCCTGAGTCCCCTTGGGGACATAGGGTGGAATATAAATAAAGTGTTGTTGTTGTTATTATTATTATTATTATTAAATAACCCTTCAGCATTGTAGTATTCTCTGTCTGTTTGTCTAGCTCATGGAAAAGACTGTTGTCCTTCCCCACCTTCAAAATACAGGTTATGAGACCTAGCCTCTCAACCTGCTCCCATTCCTTGGTTCTGAGTACTGTCCAATATGTGAATACATCTTTAAATGAATCTTTATCTCTGAAATAAAGCCACATTTTTCAAGTCAGTTTCCATTCAATCCCCTGATTGGTTCTAACTTTCTGAGGCTGAAATGTTTCCAGATAAGATCTTAGGCTAAATGACATTTTTGTGGAAGGAATATGTGCATAACAATGACACCATAGCTTATGTGCGCATGTGGCATATTCCCCCCATTATTTTCTAGATACCCAGAAAGCTATTTTTTTACGCCGTGCAGGCAAAAACCTTCGTACAGAACTTTATTCCTGTAATAATAGGCTTTACACATCCCTCCATCCATTCCCAACCCCCAACCTGTCACCAACATTTTAAATTGAGTTCAGGAAAGAAAGAAAGCATTGGATAAGAAATAGCATTCTATTGGAACACCTCAGTCACCAATTACTATATTATTATATCATCTCTGTGCCAGCAGCAAATTCCGATGAATGCACAGAAGCCATTTAAGAGCTCATGCCATTATCAAAACAATGCAGAGCTCTCACTTTACAAACACTGGATGCATAGATTTCTTACATAAAATAGTACTCCTACTCCATATTCTCACAAAGATGCTGAAAATAGGGAAGAGAGAAAATATTTCTTGAACAAGTATGCATGACTGAGACCAAGTGGAGAGTTGGTGGGAAGACCTGGCCTGAGTATTTCTAACAAACTCACTAAAAGGTGTAAGGCAGTGTTTCTCAACCTGGGAATCAGGACTCCTGGGAGGGTTGTGAGAGGATATCAGAGGAGTTGCCAAAGACCATCAGAAAACACAGTACTTTCCGTTGATCATGGGGGTTCTGTGTGGGAAGTTTGGCTTAATTTCATCATTGGTGGGGTCCAGAATCCACGAATGAAGCAAGTGTGCATGTGATTCAACAATACACAGAGGGTTCTTAATATCTTCCTGTTTTCTTTATTTGTGTGTTCTGCAACCCAGTCCTGAAGAAAGATGGTTAATTCCCCTCCCTTGTTTTCTGATTCATGCCTGTGAGCACCCAACCTTCAGACCAGCTTACTGTCCACTTAAGCAGTTCAAAAACAGCTGTCAGCTGTGAGTAGTGAAATTAGGCACCGCTTAAGTAGGGAGTTATTTTACAGCACCATAAAAGAAATACCAGAAAATGCTGGAAATCAAAGGAAGTCTGTGATCAAAGCTCTTTGTCATAGAGGATGGAGTGATGGCACTTCCCTGTGGCTAGAATTGAGCACAACCTCCAGGATGCCGAAGTTGGGGAAAACGCTGACATAATACCTTTATCTGTTGTCTGTTTTGTCTGTTTAATGGCATTGAATGTTTTCCGTGTATGTGTTCTGTAATTCGCCCTGAGCCCCCTTCAGGGTGAGAAGGGCAGGAATATAAATATAGCTGTATTTCTTCGATTGTATGTAAGCCACCCCGAGCCATTGGGAGTGGCGGCAAATAAATTTGAATAAATAAATAAAAAAATAAATAAATACTGTAAATATAATAAATAGTGTGGTGAACATTTTCCCTTAAAGGACACAAACAAATCCAATTTTACATCCCCTGGCTGAGCTGGCATGCGAATATGGGGAGAAGTGGAACTCAGAGGGAATGAAACAAAAGCACCTGTTAACTCTTTCTTTCTAACCAGATGAGTAGCACAGAGCTGCAATTATAGTACACTGCAGGAGGGAAAGGATGAGTGAGTGAATGAGAAGCAGAGGGAGAAAGGGGTAGATGATAACAATCTGAAGGAGAAATATATAATCCACAACGAAAAGTCTTTCAATGCTAACATAATATATTTTCCAAGATATTTAGGCCATAATTACCTTATTATATTCCAACAATGGCTTGTTTTATTGCTGTTGTGCTTTGCTACCTGACACTAATTTCTGTAGTAACACTAACGAAGAAATGATAATATACCTATTGGTACTCAGCACACCAGTTTAATTAGTTGCCTCTGCAAAGACAGATAATGTCTTGTGATTTCCCAAGGGACAGTCGAACTGTCTTACCCTGAGAGATAATCACCTTGCGTTGGGTTAGATGACTAAAGCATCACCTTGTCTCAAATATGCTTTATTTTGGAGTTGCTGGTACATCTTGAAGGCTATTGGTCTTCTGAAACTCGGCAAACATTCAGGTTTAGGTCTCACTGAAGTGCTCAGCTATTGTCCAGATTAAACTGCTTCAGGACAGAATTTGGTTGATGTTAGCATGACAGAAGTGGTGTGATGCTGGCACAGCAACAGTGGCACAGGTGGTGGCAGCAGAAGGGAAAAAGCTGTGGGCATAACATCTGTGCAAGAGGTAAGACAGTGTGTAGCCTAAGGCTGCCAGATCTCTGGAACCAGCCTTTAGTTTTCCATAGTTCATATCCAGGCAGGACACGAGGGTACAAATTATTCTGCTTTGGCGGGCACCGCTCTAGACAACAGAAAATGGCTGCATGCAAATCTCCAAGTCAGCTAGTAAGCCAGCAAGAATTTGCAAAGCTTAATTGAGTTGCTGCTGCAATGTGTAAAGACCTCCCAGGTTACTACAATTGGTGTCAGCCAGTGTGGTGAAAGGAGGCAGCCCTTGGCAGATGGAAGCCCACATGTCTCAGGCTCCGGAACATCATCCATCCCTCATTGTACTGAGGAGATCAAACCCTGACCTGCTACTCTCTTTCTGTAAGAATCCCCTTTACAGGAGTTAGCTGGATGCTAGCAGTGCTATGCAAGCAGGAAGAAGAGAGGAGCATCTCCCTTTCCAGCCTGCCATTGTTCAAACAACAGATGGCTCCCTGGTGGTGGCTTTTGTTCAGGAAATGCCATTATGTTGGGGCAGTGCCTCGTTCAGTACTAGGAGGTTGCGGGATGAAAGATCATGGCTAAGGAAAGGAAGCCTGCTGCATGGAGTGGAGTGTAGGTGGAATGAGGGGAGAGAAGGTAAGAGCAACCCCTGGTACTTGAAGCAGGTGGAGAGCAAGGGAGAATGACCTTTCTGGGTGAAACAGCCATTTTTGTGTAACCCCCTCTGATGGTGTCACACAATATGATGACACCATTTCTGCTACCTTGGCAGCCACCTCTCCATCAAAGTCAACATTAACACTGAAATACAACACCGCCTGACAATTGCAGAGAATGTTTGAGGATCGGGACCAAGGTGCTTGTTTATAAAGCTATTGTCCCCCAACCCTGTTATATGCCTGTGAAATATGGACCATCTACAGATGTCACACTCAACTCCTGGAACGATTCCATCAGTGTTGCCCCCCCCAAAATCCTGCAAATCTCTTGGGAAGACAGGCATACAGCATACAAATGTCAGTGTGCTGGAAGAAGCAAAGACCACCAGCATTGAAGTGATGGTCCTCCGCCATCAATTCCACTGGACTGGCCATGTTGTCTGAATGCCTGATCACCGTCTCCCAAAGCAGTTACTCTACTCACAATTCAAGAATGGAAAATGGATTGTTGGAGGACAGGAAAAGAGACTTAAAGATGGGTTCAAAGCCAACCTTAAAAACTGTGGCATAGACACAGAAAACTGGGAGGCTTTTGCCCTTGAGTGCTCTAGCTGGATGTCAGCTGTGACTAGCAGTGCTGTGGAATTTGAAGAGGCACAAATGGAGGGCGAAAGAGAGAAATGTGCAAACAAAAGGAAGGCGCATCAAGCCATCTCCGACCGGGACAGCCTTTCACCTGGGAACCAATGTCCTCACTGTGGGAAAACAAGCAGGTCAAGAATAGGGCTCCACAGTCACCTACTTACTTACCATCGCTAGGACACTGCA
The DNA here is from genome assembly GCA_030556195.1 of Anolis apletophallus. Classification (NCBI taxonomy): domain Eukaryota; kingdom Metazoa; phylum Chordata; class Lepidosauria; order Squamata; family Anolidae; genus Anolis; species Anolis apletophallus. The sequence goes on from JARBWK010000004.1 coordinate 171,015,073, forward strand.
CTTGGAGGACAATCTTACTCGGACAGTGAGGGATCGCTTAAATAAGTAAAGGTGGAATGAGGGGAGAGAAGATGAGGGAAACCCCTTGTACTTGAAGCAGGTGGGGGGGGGGGGGGTCAGGGAATGTGGCCTCTCTGGGTGAGACAGCCATTTTTGTGTCACCCCCTCTGATGGTGTCACCCAGTGTGGTCTGCATGACATGCACCCTTCTAGTGTCATCACTGGATTTAGGTTCGTCCTTCCCTCCTAGATGTTGTGGCACTCTGTACCCTTTTCTGCATTGATGTTTTGTATATAAGCAAATTGGCATGATCTTCTTAGTGAGAAGGAATAGTATCAGAGGAATAACCTTCTCACTTCACCTTGAAATGTGAACAGAGCCTTATGTCTCTTAATTTCCAAACAGGAAAATATGTTCACTCTTTCTGTTTCTGTATATATTTGTTTGAAATACAGGTTTAGTAACCACTTGTATAGTGTGCCAAGAGAATTCTAGCCACTGACTATCTAGGGAACTATTGTAATTAGAGAATTGTGACCCTTCTTGAATGATGAACTGAGTGAGGAAGTGTGCTTCTTCAACTCAGTTCACCAAAATTGTGTCACATGGTAAAATTCATGAGCTAGCCTTGTTTTGTTTTTTGAGTGTTGAACTCCGTTTTTTGGGAGACCAGGGTGTGAATCTTCACTTACCCATGGAAGCCGATTGGATGATTATAGTCCTGTCATACTTTCTCAGCCTTAGAGCAAAAGTATGGCAAATCATTGCAACAAAAAAAAACAACAACTTTGTCAGAAGAGGGCAAAATTCATCCTGCTCAGGTGATTTCTAAGCATGATCAAGAGAGATGGAAAAGGTGGAAATTTTACTGCAAAAAGAAGCCATTGAACTCCTCGGCCATCTGCAGACAGATTTTTGCCATCTGCATTAATGGGATGGTGATTTAGACCACCACGTGATGATTTAAATGAGGCTGTTGAGTAGTTTAAGCAAACTATATTTACACACGCAGAGAGAGGGGAGAAAATAATCGCTTCCTAACTGCTTGGCAAGGTAAGTCACCATACCAAATCACATCCATCAGCCCTTCATGTGAATGCAATCATTATCCCTTAGAGAGCACTTCGTTTCTGGACCATCTCATTGATGAGTTTCTGCCAGTAATGTACTCTGTAACAAACAGGAGGGAGAGAGCAGAGAATGAATATACTGGAGGACAGGAACTCTAAACGCTTCCTTTGAAAATTGGTTCTGGGATACATATGTATGTCTGATTCGATGACACTAAAACTAAAACAATAATGATAACTCCACAAGGGCAGGCAACCATGAAAAAGAATTGTGAAGAATGGCTCCTACCAGAAGCAACAACTAGATCCCACAATGAACCAATATCCAAATTTCACCAATAGTTGAATGTAATTCTAGGCTGCATCAATAGGAATATAATGACTATATTGAAGATGTAATAGGACTACTCTGTTCTGCTTTAGTCAAATCACACCTGGAATAATACTGGGCACAAGTTCTGGGCACAAGTCAAGAGAGATATTGACAAGCTGGAGCATGTACAGAGAAAGATGAGCAGAATGGTCAAAGTTCTGGAAACCAAACCCTATGAGTGGCTTAGGGAGCTTAGATATGTTTGGAAATTAGACAGTTATACGAGCCATGTTTAGATATTTGAAAGGATGTCAAATTAAAGCTTGTTTCCTTCTGTTCTGGGGACTAGGACACGGGGCAATAGATTCATACTGAAGGAAAAAAAGATTCCATTTATACTTTCTGATAGTAGAAGCCATTTGGCGCTAGAATGTGCTGTTTCAGAGTATAGTGGAATCTTCTTTTCTTGAGATGGGCCGGGGCTTTAGCACAGCTGGTAACTCACCAGCAATGATAAGATCTACAAATCGAAAGGTTTATTTATTTATTAATTATTTATTCCATCTTATATTCAGCTCCTCCCTGCAGGCTCGGGGCAGATCACAGAGATACAGTAAAAACATGTTGCTTGTAACAAATCCAAGCAGCCATACATTAAAACATAAAGCATAAAACAGTGTACAGATAAAATTCCTGAGGGATTACAATTTCCTCAGGACTCGAATGATAGAACCCGCCAAGCAGACCAGTCTAATTGAAGGCCAGACTGAAAAGGGCGGTCTTACAAGCCCTTCGAAAGGGGGCAAGTTCTGGAATCGCTCAGGTGCTATCTGGAAGGGAGTTCCATAGCACCGGGGCGGCCACAGAGAAAGCTCTCTGCCTAGTTGTAGACAGATGACAGGAGCGGATTGGTGGGACAAGTAGCAAGTTCTGTCCCTCTGAATGTAGTGATCTTGGGGGAATGTACGGGGTAAGGCAGTCCCTCAGGTACGCAGGCCCTAGACCGTGTAAGGCCTTAAAGGTTAATACCAACACCTTGAAGGCAATTTGGTACTCTACAGGAAGCCAGTGCAGTTGCCGAAGGATGGGAGTGATGTGCTCCCTCACTGGTGCTCCCACCAGCAAGCGAGCAGCGGCGTTCTGCACCAGCTTGAGTTTCCAAATTGTCGACAATGGGAGGCCAACGTAGAGGGCGTTACAGTAGTCCAGCCTCGAGATGACCGTCGCTTGGATCACCGTGGCCAGATCGTCCCTGGACAGGTACGGTGCCAGTCGCCTACCCTGTCGTAGATGGTAGAACGATGTTTTGCTGACCATGGAGACCTGAAACTCCATGGACAGCAAAGGGTCCAATTTGACCCCCAAGCTCTTAACAAGGGATGACGGGCTAAGTTGCTCGCCATCTATGGTAGGCATCCGGCACTCATCCAGCCCAGGGCGGCCAGGCCACAAGATCTCCGTCTTCGATGGGTTCACCTTCAGCCAGCTGGAACGCAGCCAACCAGTCACGGCTTCAAGGCATAGATGGAAACAATCGGGTACGGTGTCCGGCCTGCCGTCCATTCTCAGCAGAAGCTGGGTGTCATCAGCGTACTGATAACATTCCAGACCAAAGTCGCGGGCCAGCTGGCCCAGGGAGCGCATGTAAATGTTGAATAATAAGGGGGAGAGGATGGCTCCCTGAGGGACCCCACAACTTAATGGAAGCCTCCCAGAGACCCCCCCACCCCCCTCCACGTGTTGTCCCCAGTCCCGGAAGAAGGAGGCCACCCATTTAAGGGCAGCCCCCTAACCCCGGTCACGGCTAAACGGTGGGTCAACAGAGCGTGATCTACTGTATCAAATGCTGCTGTTAGGTCTAACAGAACAAGCAGAGCTGATCCACCCTGGTCCAGCTGGTGGCGGAGGAAGTTGGTCTGTAATGGTGACAAAACCCCGCACTGGTTCTCCAAGTTCCCATGCCCATTGTCTATTCAAAATGGCATTAAATGTTTGCTGTGTATGTGTACTGTGTTCCACCCCGAGTCCCCTTGCAGAGATAGAGTGGATTACAAATAAAGTGTTATTATTGTTATTATTGTTATTACTTTTATTATTATTATTATTAAGAAGTGGGTGAATGGTTATTTGGTAAGAGTGCTTTGATTGTACATTTCTGCAGGATACAATGAGGTTGAACTGGATGACCCATGGCATTTCTTTTAACTCTATAATTCCATGATCTTTCTCACCATTTTGCTAACTCCATCTCATCTGTAGAAGGAAGCTGAAAAAGTTGCTCTTTTGGACTACAACTCCTGTAATATCTTTGCCAGCACTTGTGATGGCCAAGTGATTTTCAGTCAGTGCAGTGCTGAATCTCTGGGTTTTAATTGGGAGCTATCCAAAGGGCTGAAACTATTTGGGAGCTAGGATCCAGGACCAGTAAATTTCCCTTTAAATCCCAGAACAAAGTCACCACCTCACTGGCATGGAAGAGTCATAAACGGAGTGTGAACATCATGGCTAGACTGACTGAGGGATTCTGGAAGTTGTCATTAATAACAGTATGTCCAAACTCTGAGACAGAATATGCAAGGAAACATCCTATTACAGAAAGATGTATGCAAAGAAGGATGAGTAATCATTCTCTGATCCCAGCCACATGAGGTTCAGGTGAAGAAACTGAATATAAGTATTTTTTAAAAAGGTTAGAACAATATCCTTCTTTTCTGCTGCCCTGGAGACTAGGACATGGAACAATAGCTTCCAACTACAGGAAAAGAGATTCCTTTTGAACATTAGGAAGAACTTCCTAACTGTGAGAGCTGTTCAGCAGTGGAACTCTCTGCCCCAGACTGTGGTGGAGGCTCCTTTTTGGAGGCTTTTAAACAGAGGCTGGATGGCCATCTGTTGGGGGTGCTTTGAATGTAACTTTCCGGCTTCTTGGCAGGGGGTTGGACTGGATGGCTCACAAGGTACCGTATCTTCCAACGCTATGATTATATATAATTTAAAAGGTAATTCTTTCAACTCTTTATTTCTGTGGCCCTTATAGGACTTATAGCAATACACGTGCACATTAAGCCATTGTTTTTCACAGTTGCCATTCTTTGTGGCAAACTTGTCCACACTCCCCTCCCCTGCTTCTCTTTCCACCCCTCTTTGGCCCTCTCGAATTATATCCTACACTAGCTGTACCCGGCACGCGTTGCTGTGCCCTATTTAGGAGATGCGAGAAAGTCTGAGTATTTACATACTGGTTGGAATTGATGTTACTTATGGTCTTGGTGGGGTCATGGCTGTGTCGTTGTGGTTTGTTTCAGTGGGTGGGATGTTGAAGTCCTGGGGAGTTGTCAGTGTGTGGTGTTGCTGGCATTCTGCAGAGCTTGTGGATATACAATGTTTTTTTGTCTTTCCGTCTGTTGTGTTGATGTAGAGGTTGATGCTTGTGTGGGTGGGGTATTTTGGGTGTTTGTGTGTGTTTGTAGAGTATCAGTACAGTGTTGTGTTGTGTTGTGGTTGGAGTATAGGTGGAGTTGGTTTTTGTTTGTGGTGGTGGTAGGTGTTGGGGGGATGGGTTGTGATAGGAAGTTGTGTTGTGTTGTGTGGGTAGGAATTGCTGGAGTATTGTGCCTGGGACGTGTGTGTATTTGGAGGTGTGTGTGTGGTGAGTAGTGAGTGCAGTCCTGGATTTTGTGTTGGGGAACTTGTCAAGTATTTGTGGGGTGTATTTTGTGTGTGTTGTGGTGACATAGTTGTCTCAGTCTGGCTGTGTGTTGGTTGTGATGTGGAGGGGGTGTTGCTTTTCCCAGTGGTGTTTGTTGTGAATTTTGGTTGGGGTGGGTTTTTGTGTTGCAGGATTGTTTTTTTTGTGGGTTTTGCAATTTTGTGTTATTCTGGCGGTATGTGTTTGTCAGTGGTGCCTGTGTCCCTGGTGCCCTATTTGTGTTAGTGTTATGTCCTCCTGGTAGTTGTTATGCCCCCCTGTGTTAGTTGGTTGTACTGTGTAGGTTTCTATGTAGCAGTGGTATGTATGTGTTGTGTGTGTTTTGTGGCTGTTGTGTTGTGGGTCTGTAGAGGTAGGCATCGCGAGTTGTGTGGCTGTCATGTTGTGGATGTGGTGTTTGTAAAGTGGGTGTCTTTTGTTGTGGGTGTCTTTTGTCCTGTGAGTGGTATGTATGTGCTCTGTTCACATAGTTGTGTATCTTCTGCATATTGGCGTTGTGTGGTATTTTGTGTTGGCTTGGTCTTTTGGATTGTGTTTCTCGAGTGTGGGAACCTGCTACCTCCTTAGAGCTTGGCCTTGGCAGTTTAACCCACAAACACCAACTGACTAAACTCAAATCACTCAGCATTCTAATCTAGCCTTGGCTGTCTTCGCCCACCGTTACTATGGGAACTCAGCCTCCCTGCATTTTGTGTGGGCCGATGTTGGCCAATGGGATTCGTTGGCGGCCGCAGAGGATGCTGGGAAATGTAGTTTTTTAAATTGTTGTTTTGGGGGCCTTCTAGGTTTTGGGGGGGAAAGTTTCTTTGCTAAAAACCTTCCTTGCCTGAGGCCTATTTTTGTTGGCAAGTTTGGTGTCTCTGCCTTGTAAGGTTTCTCTGCCTAGGACGGTCGTTCGATGACGAGTCTTCCTTTATATATATAAGATTGTGCATGCACAGCCCTAGAAATCTGTGCTCTTTTTGGCTTATTCATCTGCCAAGACCTGCTTGTCCATGGAACATAAAGATAAGACCTCCTATCAGCATGTAAAACATCTTCCCACCTCCTCCGCCCATCCCCATGCTTGAATTGCTGGCATAGCTTCCTTTCCCATTTCCCAGATAATGGTTGCTTCTAAATTGCGGTCCACTCTGAGTTGTGTGATAATGACCTATTACCGGCTCTTGCCTTGAAATGGCAACATCAGTGCATTTCCAAGAAGCCAATTCCTGGCTTGCATTAACTGAGCTGAAATGGCTTACTTTATTGGGGCATTTCCCCCACTCCAAAACCCAGGTGTCATAAAGTTCAGCTGTATTCATGCACTTTTAATGAAAAAAAGTTCTTTCTTCCACTGGCTCCCATTGCTGCCACATCACTAAGAAAAGCTACCAATTTTAGACACCCACCAGAGATCATGATTTCAGATGTTACAAAATAGAGACTTTCTAGATAGGGAAACACATTCAAATGTTCAAGAGTTTCAGCCAAAACTTTTAAAAATACAGTAGAGTCTTGCTTAGCCAACATAAACAGGTCGGCAGAACATTGGATAAACGAAAATATTGGATAATAAGGGATTAAGGACAGCCAGGTGGCGCAGTGGGTTAAACCACTGAGCTGCTAAATTTGTTGACCGAAAGGTTGCAGGTTTGAATCCGGGGAGTGGCATGAGCTCCTGCTTTCAGCCCCAGCTTCTGCCAACCTACCTAGCAGTTTGACAACATGCAAATGTGAGTAGATCAATAGGTACTGCTCTGGCAGAAAGGTAATGGTGCTCCATGCAGTCATGCCGGCCACATGACCTTGGAGGTGTCTACGGACAATGCCAGCTCCTTGGCTTAGAAATGGAGATGAGCACCACTCCTCAGAGTCAGACATGACTGAACTTAATGTCAGGGGAAAACCTTTACCTTACCTTAAGGAAAAACCTATTAAACGTCAAATTATATTATTATTTTACAAATTAAGTACCAAAACATCATGTTTTACAACAAATCAACAGAAAAAGCAGTTCACTACACGGCAACGTCATGTAGTAATTACTGTACTATATTTACAAGCTTAGCACCAAAACATCACAATGTATTGAAACAGCTATGGATCTGGGTGGGAGGCAGACTGCATTGGGTAATACAGAATGTTGGATGAGCAAAGGTTGGATAAGTGAAACTCTATTGTACTGTTCTTGGCTCAAAAACAATACTAAAACAACATGCTTATTTTAGGTTAAACCAGGCATGGGCAAACTTTGACCTTCCAAGTGTTTTGGACTTCAACTCCCACATTTCCTAACAGCCGGTATTACAAATCCCAGCATTCTATAGCATTGAGCCAGGGCAGTTAAAGTGGTATTAAACTACATTAATTCTAAGTTGTGGATGCCAATACATCTTTTATGATAATGTTTTGGAAATATGCATTTGTTGTTAACCATATGCACATTGACTTAGACCAGTCTTTCTCAACCAGCGTGCCGTGGCACACTAGTGTGCTGTGACGGACCTCCTGCTGTGCCACGAGAAAAGCTCTCTGCCCCCCTTCCTCCCCCCTCCTGCCGAACTCCTGCTGCTTGGGGGAGGAGGAGGAAGGGCTGGGCTGTGGCGAAGAAAAAGAAGGGGCCGGGGCGCCGCCTCCTTCGGCCATTTCTTCAGCCAGCCTCCAATCCGCCATGACTCCCACCATGACTCTCGCCCCTCGCTCGCTGAAGCCGCGTGGAGGAGGAGCCCTGCCCACTGAAGCCTGTCCACCGCTCCTGCTCCTCCTCTGTAGGAGAGCTGAAGCTGGGGGGAGGGGGCGGGGCATGGTGCGGCCTGGCTGTGCTCCCTCCCTGGCTTCGGCACTCCCAGCAGCTGCTCCAGCCTTGAGGGGACAGTGCCAAGCCAGCATTGTGCTGGCTCTGGCACCGCTGGCTTGGCACTGCCCCCTCAAGGCTGGAGCAGCTGCTGGGAGAGGTGAAGCCGGGGGTAGGGGGTGGGGCATGGCACAGCCTGGCTCCGCCCCCTCCCCAGCTTTGGCACTCCCAGCAGCTGCTCCCAGCAGGCCACCATCCCCCAGCCGTTCTTTACTGTGTTAGAGTGTCATTTTGTGTCATTTTGGTTGGTGGTGTGCCCCCGGATTTTTTTAATGTTAAAAGTGTGCCGCGGCTCAAAAAAGGTTGGGAAACACTGACTTAGACTTATGGGGATCCTATGAATGAGAGTCCTTCAAATCACACTGTTATCAACAATCTAGGTCATGGCTAGTTTGATTGAATTTATACAATGCAGTCTTCCTTTTTTTCGTACTGCTCTCCACCTTGTTAAGCATCATAGCCTTTTCTAGTGAATCATGTCTTCTTATGATATGGCCAAAGTACAACAGTGTCAGTTTAGTCAACTTGCCTTCTCAGATGAGTTCAGGCTTGATTTGCTCTAGGACTGGGTTGCTGTGAGTTTTCCAGGCTGTATGGCCATGTTCCAGAAGAATTCTTTCCTGACGTTTAATCCACATCTATGGCACGCATCCTCAGAGGTTGTGAGGTCTCTTGGAAACTAGGCAAGTTAAATTTCTATATCTGTGGATTGTCTAGGGTGGGAGAAAGAACTCTTGTCTCTTTGAGGCAAGTGCAAGTGTTGCAACTGGCCATCTTGATTCACATCAAATAGCCTTGTAGCTTCAAAGCCTGGCTGCTTTCTGCCTAGGGGAATCCTTTGTTGGGAGGTGTTAATTGGCCCTGATTGTTTCATCAAACACACAAAACGGTAGTCTACAGTGCAAATACACAAAAAGAGGGACCGGAATACATGTGTCAGAGATAACGTAATATGCAAAATAAATCACTATATTTACTGAAAATATAATACACTGTGTAATCCTGTGACGCTACCAGAGAGGTAAAGAGGAAAAAATATCCTCAAATGCAGTGAATGCACATGAATGGAGATGATGGTGGAGATTCCATTTTGATAAAGCCTGGTGACAGGCGAAACGGATCAGGCCTGGGAATTAATACCGTCAACGGTCTCCAAGGATTGGACAGTAGTACTCTTGATCACCGTCTATCCCGCACCGCTACCTGGTTTGATTTTGAACCCTCCACAACCTTCTCCACTTGGCATTTGATCTGGTGTTTGCAGCATTTTTCCTGGACCTTGTCACATGATCTGACACTTCTGAGAGTATTCATGCCTCAGGAACTGGTCTGATTTACTACTGTTTTCCCTTCTGTTTGGAGTTATCTTCCATGGGATTATAACTGTACTACCTTGCTTCAGATTTCCGACTAGATAATCGGACACAACCGGCTATTCACAATCTTTTGCTGCTGAAGGTCTTCGGAGAGGTAACTCTAGATATAAGGCTTTCTACAAGCGACTCCATTGACTGAGATCCTCATACCAATTGATAGATATTGTGCTATATTCATGTGCATTCACTGTATTTGAGGATATTTTTTCCTCTTTACCTCTCTGGTAGCGTCACAGGATTACACAGTGTATTATATTTTCAGTAAATATAGTGATTTATTTTGCATATTATGTTATCTCTGACACATGTATTCCGGTCCCTCTTTTTGTGCATTTGCACTGTAGTTTTCTGTGTTTGCTGTCCCCCATAGCCTACCTCATGTTTGCATCCTGATTGTTTCATGTCAGGAATTCCCGTTTTTTTATTGTTCCTCTTTATTTACTGTTCAGATTTTGAAGGTTTTATTTCCAATATTGGTATCCAGATTTTATTCATTTTCATGGTTGCCTTCTTTCTGTTGAAATAGTCCACATGCTTGTGGATTTCAATGACTTCTCTGTTTAGTCTGACATGGTAGTCCAGCATTTCTGTGCTCTCAAATAATATGCTGTGTCCAGGTTGGTTCATCAGGTGGTCTGCAATGGCTGACTTCTCTGGTTGAAGGTTCATGTACCTTGATGTGTGCTTGGGCGCTGAATTTGGTGGTCCCTATGTAGACTTGGTATAAGACTTGGTATAAGGTAGACTACTGCAGAGGTGAAAGGATCCCTCTTGTCATTTACTGAATGTAGCATTTTTTGGATTTTCTTAGGACACTAGGACTCATCTGGGATTTTTTTTATCCACCTGCCATATCTATAAAACTCTTCTGTAGGATCATATTTCAAATGAGTTTATTTTCTTCTTATCAGCTTTTTTCATTGTGCAGTGTGCAGCTTTCACAACTATACATCGAAATGGGAAGTATAATGACATGGCCAATTCTAACTTTAGTACACAAATCTTTATATTTCAGGATCTTGTCTTGCTCCTCCACATCTGCCCTTCCAAGTCCTCTTCTTCTGGCTTCTTGACTGACGTCTCCATTCTGAAAAATGACTGAACTAATATATGGAAAATCTTGATCTATTTCAATGTCTTCCTTGTCTGCTTTAAAGTTGTGTGAATAAATATGATCATTGTTGTTGTCATTGTTGTTTTATTACTGTAAATGTGCCTTTGCATTTTCTTCCCTGCCTTTCATCAGTAATTGGTCCAACCCTCTGATATTTTCTGCTAGCAGCCTGGTGTCATGTGTATATGTTAAACTATTGATGTCCTCCAATGTTTAATCTTACTTCCTCGGAGTCCAATTCTGCTTTACATAGAATATGTTTAGCCTACAAGTTAAACAGTACAATGCAACATTGCCTGAAAGAGGATGTTGTTTCATTCATAGAATCATAGAGTTGGAAGACACCTCGTGGGGCATCCAGTCCAACACCTTGCCAAGAAGCAGGAAAATCTAATTCAAAGCACTCCCAACAGATGGCTATCCAGCCTCTGTTTGAAAGCATCCAAAGAAGGAGGCTGTTTTGTTTTTAAAAGGGTGTCATGAATTGTATTTATCTTTCATTTAGATTTCATATTGTGAAAGCAAAGAGGAGCTGAGGAGCCTTCTTACCAAGGTGAAAGAAGAAAGTGAAAAAGCTGGGTGGCATCCAAACGTCCAAAAAACATCCAAAAAACCCCAAGATTATGGCAACCAGACTGATTGATAACTGGCAAACAGAGGGAGAACACAACACAACACTTGGAAAATCACCGTAAGTCTAACTAAGCAACAACACTTGAGTAGGGAGTCTCTTCAATATAGAATTATAACACTGGAAGAAATAGTCATCTACAAAGCATATATATTATCAAACATCAAATATGTCTTGCATTTATGAGGGGTAATCCACACCTTGCATAATAGGAAATCACATTAACAAATATCATAGACACAAGCAGGTTGATCAATATCATATACAAATATCACAAAATACAGAAAAAAAATGTGTCTGTCCATAAGCACACTGTCTCTATAAGGCGCCCAAGGTAGTATATCTTACTGAACGTCTCTATAGAATGGACTCAGTCTAATGGAGTATCGGGGTGAGAATGCTCCGCAATGGAGAATTGTAGTAAGAGTGGAAATAAAGTGGAAATCCATGAGGTAGAGGAGGACTACAAATCCTGTCCAACCTCTCAGGAGAATAAATCACTAATGCAAGCTCTAAATCCGAAGCAAAAGCTGCAGGAACTCCCGTTCTAGCGGTGAAATACTGCACCTCCGTATCAGGGCTACGAAAAGGAAAGCAGCCGATTGTGCAGCGCTTACTGGAGCTGGCTATCCCAGGCAGTTTTGTCCTGTTTCCGGAACTTCCTCAGGGCGAAAATGTGTGCTGGCATCCCCATAGGTATATGTACATTAGCAAATCTTCATCTGGTAAGGAGGACAACCAATATTAACCATATGAGGTAAGACATATTTGATGTTTGATAATATATATGCTTTGTAGATGACTATTTCTTCCAGTGTTATAATTCCATATTGAAGAGACTCCCTACTCAAGTGTTGTTACTTAGTTAAACAGAGGGAGAAAACATAGAGCTAGTGGCAGACTTTGTATTTCTAGGAGCAAAGATGACTGCAGACCCAGACTGCATCCAGGAAATCAGAAGACTTTTACTTCTTGGGAGGAGAGCAATGACCAATCTCAATAAAATAGTGAAGAGTAGAGACATCACACTGGCAACGAAGATCCACATAGTTAAAGTAATGGTATTTCCTGTAGTAACCTATGGAAGGAAGATAGACGCCTTTGAACTGTGGTGTTGGAGGAAAATTCTGAGAGTGCTTTGGACAGCAAGAAGATCAAACCAGTCCATACTCCAAAAAATAAAGCCCAACTGCTCACTGGATGGAAGCATATTGGAGGTAAAGGTGTAGTACTTTGGCCACATAATGAGAAGACAGGAAAACTTGGAGAAGACAATGATGCTGGGGAAATGGAAGGAAAAAGGAAGAGGAGCCAACCAAGGGCAAAATGGATTGACTTTGAAGTGACTGACTTGACTTTGAAGGAACTGGGGGTGGCCACGGCTGACAGGGAGCACTGGTGTGGGCTGGTCCATGAGGTCATGAAGAAGTGGCTGAACGAATAAACAACAACAACAACAAATGCTAGAAATTTGGGGAATAAAGAAAACATTTTGGAAAGGAGGTTGCAAAGAGTCAGAAGCAACTGAACGAATAAACAACAACATTGTGAACCAACCTGAGTGTGCATGTGTGTGTATATAGGTGTATGTGTGATTTATATCCCACCTCTACACCAAAAAATATGTTAAAAAAGAAGAAAAATCAATAATTAAAATCAAGGAAAGAATTTAGATTTAGTGAGTGCTTCAGGAGAAAGAGTAAAAGGATCTTTTAATTGCCTTGGATCTGAAAAGAGCAAATTACTAATGGATTTTGGCTGCCATTTTATAAGAACGAATGGCAGCAATAATCCTTTTGCAAAGCAACTCAGTGTAATATTAAATAATGATAATAATCAGGCATAGATTTATGTCTTTATCGCTGATCCTCCAGTGTGCATATTTCACACGTATAAGCAAAATCCTGCTAAGGAACGAGTATTCTGATCTTAAGAGATTTATATCTCACTGGGAAATTGCTCTTCCAATCTCCTAAGCTCCCCTATTCATGCTGTGGGAAGGATGCTTAAGGATACTAGTTACTCCTTTTAGAGACTCAGTTTGAAATGAAATAAGAGGCCATTTTCCAGCCATAAAAGTAATAACCTAGTCTGAGAACAGCAAAATTGCCTTAATTAAAGTTGTTCTGTATTTGGGTGGTTTCCTCCCTCCCTCGGTGGACTTTGATTCAACATCCCCATGAAACGTCACAAAGTCAATAAAGTTGGCCATGTCTGCCAGTGACTAGCTCTATGCTTCATTGCCCAGATAGGATAATTATGGAGATATGTAATTCCCCCTCTCTTAAAAAAATATACAAGAGGAAATAAATTTGGTGGGCTTGGCCCAGCTACTGAAATTTCTGGGTTGCCTGCTGATGAGGAAGGGTTTCCTGTGTGCATATTATGCCTGTCTAAAACCCATTACAATCATTCATGTTTATTATTTTTATTCAGGTTTACAAAGCACTTTATTTAAAACAGTGTTTCTCAACTTTCCTAATGCCACGACCCCTTAATACAATTCCTCAGGTTGTGGTGATCACCAACCATATTTTTTTGCTACTTCATAACTGTAATTTTTCTACAGTAATATCTGATGTGCAGGATGTATTTTTATTCACTGGACCAAATTTGGCACAAATACCCGATACAATCAAATTTGAATACTGGTGGAGTTGGGGGAGGGTTTGATTTTGTCATTTGGGAATTGTAGTTGCTGGGATTTATAGTTCACCTTCAAACAAAGAGCATTCTGAACTCCAACAACAATAGGATTGAACCAAAGTGGGCACACAGAACTCCCGTGACCAAGAGAAAATACTGGAAGGTTTTTGTGGGCATTGATCTTGAGTTTTGGAATTGTAGTTCATCCACATTCAAAGAGCACTGTGGGCTCAAACAATGATGGATCTGGACCAAACTTGGCCTGAATACTCAATATGCGCAAATGTGAACACTGGCGGAGTTTGGAGAAAATAGAGCTTTTATTTGTCATGTTTCTATACCGCCCCTCTCAGCCCGAAGGGGACTCGGGACGGTTTACACAGGCAGTCTCTGCCCTCAATACAACACAGCAACAAGTCAAACCCTCCCCCCCCTGAAAAAACACATATAACAATTTAACAATTAAAAACATACAAATTGCAGCCTCAGCGTCATGTTAAAATCAGTTTCCATCGCATCGTCGTCATTCCATATATCCAATTAAGCCTTATATTTCATCAACAAATGCCTGCTCAAATAGCCAGGTCTTGACTTTCTTGCGAAACGTCAGGAGGGAGGGGGCCGATCTGATGTCTTTAGGGAGGGCATTTCAAAGCCGAGGAGCCACCACTGAAAAGGCCCTGTCTCTCGTCCCCGCCAGTCGCGCCTGTGAAGAAGGCGGGACCGAGAGCAGGGCCTCTCCAGATGATCTTAAACATCTCGATGGTTCATAGGGAGAGATGCGTTCAGACAGGCAAGTAGGACCCGAACCGTTTGACATTTGGGAGACATTTGGGAGCTTGACATTTGGGAGTTGTAGTTGCTGGAATGTATAGTTCACCTGCAATCAAAGAGCATTCTGAAGTCCACCAATGATAGAATTGGGCCAAACTTCCCACACAGAACCCTCATGACCAACAGAAAATACAGATTGGCTCGTCCTGCTTCAGTTAAAGAATTGTTGACCCGTTCCATCTCGGTTATGTATCGTGTTTTTACTATGTGTTTTTATTGTATGTTTTATTATATGTTTGCAATTGTGATCCACCCCGAGCCTGCAGGGAGGAGCGGAATATAAAACCGAAGAAATAAATAAATAAATAAATATGGTGACCCCTTTGACACCCCTCGCAACCCCCCCCCCCCCCCCCAGGTCCTGATCCCCAGATAGAGAGACACTAATTTAAAAGAAGAAGAAGAGTACAAAACAGTCTTTGGGTAGATGACTCCCAACCCAGACTGAAAAGAAAGAATGGGGGAATTAAAGAAAAGTAGGAGTAGCAGTGAGATATAAATAAATACAATTTGGGGCCAGGTAGATTTTCCTCCATCTCTCCCTTTCTTTTTTGAAAAAAGAAATGCTAGTGCAAAATGCCGCTGCTCGCTTGCTGGCGGGAGCGCCAGTGAGGGAGCACATTACGCCCATCCTTCGGCAATTGCACTGGCTTCCTATTGAGTACCGAATTGCCTTCAAGGTGTTGGTTTTAACCTTTAAGGCCTTACACGGCCTAGGGCCTGCGTACCTGAGGGACCGCCTTGCTCCGTATATTCCCCCGAGATCACTACGATCAGAGGAATTTGCTTCTGGTACCATCGATCCGCTCCTACCATTTGTCCACCACCAGGCAAAGAGCCTTCTCTGTGGCAGCTCCGGTGTTATGGAACTCCCTTCCAGATGACACCCGAGCCATCCCAAAGCTCATCCCCTTCCGAAGGGCTTGCAAGACCGCCCTCTTTAGACTAGCCTTCAACTAGGCAAACCGGCCTAGTGAAATTGCCTTATGTAACAATACCTCTGGTTCAAGGAAATGCTACTGTATTTCAGCTTGTACCTCGGGTGTTTTTATGTTTTTACTGTATGGCCGCATGGTTGGTACATGCTGCCTGTTTTATATGCTGTTATCCGCCCCGAGCCTGCAGGGAGGAGCAGAATACAAGACTGAACAATAAATAAATAAATAAATAAATTTAGGAGCTGAATAGATGGGCCTTCTTGTTCAACAGAGATAAAAGATGAATACTCAGAAATAGATTGTTAATCTATACTTACTTCTGATGCAGTTGTATAAGTACTTTCTATTATTTGAAAAGATAACTCTAGAAGGCAACCCTTTTAATGGGAGTCTAGTAGGGTAGAATCCATTTTGTAGAGGAATCTACCATGGAGACAGTCAGATCTGAGATTTCTTGTGGAATAATGTAAAATAAATCATGTATAGTTCACGTTGGTTAGTCCGCACACTGCCTTGCCAGAGAAAGAAAATATGCCATGCAGGTAAACAGTAAAGAAGAAGTAGTTTACTCTTCATAGTTCAGAACAACCTATGTACAATGTGATCTGTTGCACCAACTCTCATAATATCCTTTTATGAAAGATTTAAAATGGTCTTCCTTTGCCCATGTGGATAAACTACTTCAGCAGCTCATGAAGTGAGAGCACACTCCAAACGCTGTCTCTGTCTTCTTCCTCCTCAACCTCCTTCTTCTTCTTCTTCTCCTTATTCTCTCTGCACTTGCATAACACAAGCCTGAACACAAATGTAACAGTAACCAAAATTCCTAGGCTCAGTCAGCTCCCTGGGCCTTGCATGACTAATCAGCTTCATGCATCTTATTTTACAGTTAACACAGACACACTCACTCACTGATTTCTTGCATGCTCCAACAGAATCTACCATGGAGGAGACAGTCAAATCTGAGATTTCTATTACTGATGGGTGTGGTGAACGGTTTCAGGGGCTTGTCACTGCCAGAATCATTTCTGGACTCAGCCTTTAAAATGGCAAATCTATTCCTTCTCACCGGTCTTCTGCTATCGAAATGAGTATTTATTTAGACCGAGGATGGATACCAAAATCAATAGTTCAGCCATTTCATATTTGAGCTTTTTTAGAACTTAGGCATGCATGCCATCTGATCTTGGAGATGTATTACCATTTAATCTGTCAGTTTCCTCTAAATGCCCTGCTTCCATTTGTGATGAAGAAAGATTGCACAAAGGCTCAGAAAAAGCAAATGTGGGGACACTTAGCCTTTATGTTGTAAGTGCAGAAAGTTCCAATTATGAACTAAGCTTCTGTTCAAGCATTTTGCGATCAAGTTGTCCACTTGAAAAGTGTTATACAGAAAAATAAGTGCAATGCAGTGCAATTTATTTGTAGGAGCTGGCACCTGACAATACATTTATGGATAGTGGAATTCCAGAATGGAGGTGGTTAGTTTTTGGATATTGGGTTCATGAGCATCGACTTCCTGCATTTAATCATCTTGAACAAAAATGGGGAAATTTTCACACCCGTGCAATTTTTATGTATGGGTGTAAAAGCTGGAAAGGTAACAAGCTGGAAAGGTACCAAGAAGATCAACTCATTTGCAATGTGGTGCTAGATGATAATCTTGCTAAAAAAGACAATTATTTTGGATTTGAGGTGAAACAGTTTCTACTTTCTCTAGAAACAAAGATGACTAAACTGAGACTGTCATACTTTGGGCATATCATGACGATTTTCTGTTAGTTAAGGAAAAGTACCCAAAATACAGCAGAGCATCCAAAATACAAACAGGATACCATTTAGCATTTAGCTCACAGCAAGCAGAGAGTGATGTGCTGTTGGATGTGGCCATAAAGAATATAGAGCCAAGGGCGGACCTACCTGTTCCTGGGGGGTACACGAAAAAAGGTTTTGTGCCCCCCCCAGTTGCTCCCAAGGGGAGCCCAGTGCACATGTGCCAATCTGTGCGCACATGCACTGACTCCAGAGCGCGCCTCCCGCTTTGGAGCCCAGTGCGCATGTGCGAAACTGCGCACGCGTGCACTGACTCCAAAGCGGGAGGTGTGCTCTGGAGGCAGTACGCATGCGCGGAGCCGCAAAGCCGCGCGTCCGCACATGCGGAGGCACGGCCGGAACAAAGGCTGGCGCAACCCTCCCAGGTGGCGACACCCCTCCCGGGTGACGTCGCCCTACGTGCCTAATGGATGAACTGGCCCTGTTTAGAGCTTAGGCAGCAATGATCCAAAGTCCAGTTCTTAAAATTACAAAAAGTTTATTTACATTATGCATTTCTTCAAGGTAAGGAACTGGGTATGAGCTACTCTAACACCTATCTCTTCTAAGGTTTCCAAGAGAGGGAAAATTTTCAAAGCAGAGAGAGATTTCTCAAATCACACAGCACATTAACTATATACTAATCTAAAGTCAGAAGTAAAGGCTTGTAATAGAAAGTTATCCATTCTACACAACCAATCAGAATGAGAGTAGAAACAGAAATAAGAGAAGAAATTAAAAAATTCTGACTGTCATACAGGAGACATGGGCAAAAGGAAACTCTTGGCCTATTCTAAGCTAACTAACTTGTTCCTTCTTCAGGACTAGAGACTTTGACAGTATGGGGTTGAATTCCAATAATGAGATTATGTGACTCATCGGAAAAAACAATAATACTTGGTGAAATGGAGGGTGGTAGGAAAAGAGGAAGGTTGGGTTGATTGAAATAGGGAAGCCACCATCCTGAGTTTGCAAAACTTGTGCAGCGATTATAATGTCCAAGGTTATTGAAGGTTTTCATTCACAGTAGAAGTGTGTGTATGTATGTGTGTGTAAATACCTACAAGTCATCTGTGGATGTATGGTTCCCCCATGATTGTAATAGGGATTTCCATTGCCTGATGTAAAATTGAAAGTGCAGACTCTCCTAGCTTCCACTTAGGCAGAGTGAATAAAGCTTGTTCTTTGCTTTCATCCTGTTCGTGTCTCTTTCGATCTTCGGAGCCTAGGCATGCCGGGACACTGAACCTATGGTTTAGTGGAGCTGAAAATCACATATTATATTTACAATACGACATTTCATTAAAGGACACAGGAAGAATATCATATGATTAAAATGTTGATTTGTGCTTTATTTCATATGGGGTAAGGAGTGGCTTACCCCATATGCGCCCAGAAGATCACTGCGTTCAGAGGGGCTCAACTTACTTGATGTTCCGGGTATGAAGTTCTGCAGATTCTCTACCACGCGGCAGAGAGCGTTTTCAGTGGCTGCGCCGGTTTTATGGAACTCGCTGCCGCCAGAGACACGTGCCTTGTGGGACCTGATGGCTTTCTGCAGGTCCTGCAAGACCTGGCTATTTAGGCAGGTGTTTGACGTGTGATGTCCGACGGCTCATGACTAATATTGGCACTTTGCTGTACCACTATTACTCTGCATAAACCAGCTATGTCTGGCTATGTTTTTGTATGATCGTTTTTAAGATGTAATTTTATGTGTTTTAATCTTAGGTGTTTTATATGCTGTTTTTATATGCTGTTTTATGTGTTGTAAACCGCCCTGAGCCTCGGGAAGGGTGGTTTATCAAGTCGAAATAAATAATAATAAATAATGTTGCTGCTGCTCGTTTTGTTGTAGGTTGTGATGACATGTAGATTGTGGGGAAAAGATTCTGGATCAAAGAGCTGAGAACATACATGATGATAAGAGATGATGGTAAGAGATGGTAAGAGATCTCCATCTCTGGCATAGGCTGTCTCAGAGAGTGATATAGTCTCCTTCTCTGGAGATTTTCAAGCAGAGGCTGGATGTCCATTTTTTTGGGAATGCTTTGATCATGTAATTCTACATAGCAAGGAGTTAGACTGGTTGGACCTTGTGGTCTCTTTCAACTCTATATTTCTATCATTCGATGAAAGAAATATGAATACCTGAGTCTCCGAGTAGTTCTAAAGTAATTGTTTTGCATTCTGAGAATGGGATACTTGAAGGAGAAGAATCAAAACCTAGTTGACACTTGTTCAACATAGAGGAAATAGATCCCATGATGGATATAAAAAAAAATATGCACACAGATGTCAATCCACCAGCAGTTTAGTTTGCAGCAACCCCATCAAAGTAAACAGAGCTGGATTAAGAGTAAATTAATGCATTCAGGCTCTTCTCTTGAGAAGAACAATGTCAATTCGTGCTTGGCATATGGCTAAAATTTATTTAATCTTAACATTTTGTAGCCAGATTCTAACTGGTTGATTTGGAGGGTAATGTAGGTGTAGCAAAAGCCCATTCAGGAGTGAGTAGGAACAAAATTACTTTAAAGTTTGAAAGAGAGTTTAGAAGTAATTAATTTTCTGCTTTCAAAATGTCCCTCTAAAAAGTATTTAAGGTATATTTAGAGATATTTGGATAGTTGTTGTTTTTTTTTTTTAAAAAAAATCTAGCATCCAAGCTTTGCATTCCTTTGTTAACATAACCAAAACCATACTATCTTTGCACCAGCAAGGTTAAAAGGAAACACAAGTTTTGTAGAAATAAAAATATCCTTGGACATAAAAAGCCCAAATGAAGGCAGTGGGCATAAGGCAGCAAGACCAAATGAATGATGCTGACCTTGTTTAATGATGACAAAATATTGGTTGGCTCTTGGAAAATAATATGGAAGATCCGATGGAGAGGGAAATGAAATGGAGTTTCTTGATACAAAATGCCAAACTGAAATACGTCACTCTGTAACAACTCCCCTTGTTTTCTCTTATTTTGTGAAATTAACATATTCAGTCATCCCTCCATATTTGCATTTGATTATTTACTGATTTGATTTGATTTTGAAAATAAGTGTTATTAGTATACATATTTTACTACATAAAACTACATTGTGAGTATACATAACCTCAAGGTCCTCCAATACATCTCTGTGATCAACTTTCACCAGAATTGACCACAGAGTTGCACTACAAGGCCCTTGCACTTCCTAGAGAAGTGTTCTCTCATGTATTTTTAAAAAAATCATATTTTCCCACTTTTCTAGCAGTCCTGAAAATCAATCAATCAATCAAATAGTTTATTGTACTTGCTCAAGGCCATGGCAAAAAGGTACTGCTGCAGGGTGCACAGAATAGTACAGACACAGAAAAAGAGGGGGCGGAGGCTAAGCTAACACACAAAGGGAGGACTAGAATGCAAGACCAGGTGTATATATGAAGGGGCTGCACATAAAAGCGCACAAAGCCAATACACAACATGAAAATATTTACTCACTGCGTTCAAATGTGTAATCAACAGTGGTGCCGCACAAACAATGATAAAGGAGTTCAGGACGCAATGTCCAAAACAAAGAGTTCACCAACATGTAAAAGTTCACAGAAGGCACTGCACAGCATGCCGAATGCAGGATAAGCACAACGGAGGAGCACGGAACAGGTCTCTAGAGCCACCCCAAGGGTAGAAAACTGTAGTGGATAAATCCAATCACTGCCAGGCAGAAAGCAAAGTTCAAAAGTTTGAAAAATAGAGTGGCGTTTCACCGCTCGATGTATGGAGTTCTGGCTGTAGGCGAACCTCCTGGGCGGAGCCTAAGTCCGACCTCCGGTGCGTTGTAAACAAGCCCTTGGAAGCGTGGGCTGCAGTAAATATCCTGTGCGGGAACACAGAGTAAATCCCAAATTTTTGTATTCCAACAATGTAGAGGATAGCACAGGAGAAACGGTTCCGGTCACACAATGAATGGAAATTATAACATGAGACTAGCGGCGGAAAGAAAGCTGGCTGAAGACAAGCTAGTTGCGTGCCGACGGCTGGAAAGTATCCCAGGCACCCAAAGAGGCCGTTTTCATGCCTTACAGGCACTTCATCAGGGCACGTCGCTGCTAGTTAAATCATCAAGACGGACATCATCAGTAACATCACAAAATGGGAATCCATTGGTAGTAGATTTATCCACTAGTTTTCTACCCTCGGGGTGGCTCTAGAGACCTGTTCCGTGCTCCTCCGTTGAGCCTATCCTGCATTCGGCACGCTGTGCAGTGCCTTCTGTGAACTTTTACATTTTGGTGAACTCTTTGTTTTGGACATTGTGTCCTGAACTCCTTTATCATTGTTTGTGTGGCACCACTGTTGATTACCCATTTGAACACAGTGAGTAAATATTTTCATGTTGTTTATTGGCTTTATGCGCTTTTATGTACAGGCTCTTCATATATACACCCGGTCTTGCATTCTAGTCCTCCCTTTGTGTGTTTGCACAGAATAGTACCCTCAAAGCAAACTTTTCTGGATATCCTGTGCCACTAACAACTCAGGATACTTGAAACTTCCAGCCCGGTTCTCATAAAACATATAGAACAAAGCTGTGGAGAACAAATAATATCAATCTGCAAACAACTGGAGATATCCTCTGGAGCATGGGTGCTCATTATGGTGATCGGGAGCACCTAGGTGATCTTCGACCCTCTTCCAGGTGATCTTTGGGCCTCACCAGCCGGATGGCACACTCCTGCCATGCGCGCGCACGTGCGCTCCCACCGCCGCCTTTGCGGGGCTTCTTTTGCCAAAATGAGGCTTTAGTGGGCGGGCCCTGGCGCTCATCTTGCCACACACAGTGTGGTGACATGACTGCCCATTGGTTGCTGCGGGGGGGGGGTGGAGGGCGGGACCAAGGCGAAGGCACGTGCATGGATAGGATGCGAGGCTGTGGGAGGAATGGAGGGAATGTGTGTGTGTGTGAGAGAGAGAGCCAAGGAGAGAAGAAAGAAGTCCGGAGAACTTTTTCGGATCCTTTTGGCAGGAAGGCAGGCAGGCAGGCAGGCGGGCGCTGGAAGGAGAGAGGGAGAGAGAGAGAGAAAGAGGTGAAGGAGGCTGGGCAAAGTGGGCAAAGCCAAGCAAGCCCCACCGCAAACCCTGCTGCTGCCCTCGGGACTCCCATTCCAAGCCGAGACCTGGGCGAGCGAGCTGTGTGGGGCTGCTTTCTTTCCTTGGTTGGGGGCGAGGAGGGAGGGCTCCACCGTGTTCCTGCGGCTGAACCCGAGGAGGAGGGGGGCTGCGGGGATGGAGGCTCCCCTTGCTGGTGCTGCTTGTGCCCTCGCCGCCTTTCTCCGCCTCGCCCTCCCTCGCCTTTGAGGAGAAAGGCGGCGAGGGCCCACGGGAGAGAGAGAGAGAGACAGAGACAGAGACAGAGACACAGAGAGAGGGGGTGGCTCTTCAGAGCCGGCTAGGAAGAGCCGCCCCCCTCTCTCCCGTGGGCATGGACTGCCACCAGTGGGAGGGGTCCTCCTTCCTGCCAGCCGTCCACTTGGGCGTCCTTTCTGAGTGACACCCTCGAAAGGAAGGAAGGAAGGGCGCCCCCCCCCCCGCTGCATCTGTCACTTTGGGGAAATACCTCTTCCACTCTTCCTTCCAGGTAAGGAAGCCTCGGGGGAGAAGGGGGGGGGAGGCTGCTGTGGGGAGGCTCCAGCCTCATGTGGGTCCCTCTCTCAGTTGAGTTTCCCAGCCCAGGCAGCAGCCAGGCGGCCCCTCTTCCCAGCCCTGCACCTTCCGAGCCGCCGCCGAAGCCTGAACTGGATGGATGGCAGAGCCTTTTACGGCTCATATCTGCTGTTTTAATTGATGTATCTGTGTTTTTAAAGGATGTAAGTCGCCCGGAGCACCATTGGTGGAGGGCGACTCACAAGTAATAAAGTATTATTATTATTATTATTATATCTGGCGGGTGCGCCTATAAATACCCTCCTGCTGCGTGCGCGGGAGGGGCCTGCTGTGCACACAAGAAGCAGGACGGGATGGGGACTTCCTGCTTCGCGAAAGCACGCAGCAGGAAGGAGGAAGGCAACGAAGACATTAAGAGAGAGCGCGCGCGCAGGCAAAGAGGATCCCCTTCCCGGGTGCGCGCGGCAGCGAGTTCGTGGGCAGGCAAGAAAGAAGCCCTGCGCGGATGAAAGGCTGCAGTAGGAGTGTGCGCGCGTGTGCGCGCACGCTCACATGCACAACAAGTGATCTTTTAAACTTGATTGTTCATATAGTAGCTCGCAAGATGAAAAAGTGTGAGCACCCCTGCTCTGGAGCTACCAGCTAGGGCTATATCCTTGGTTGACTTTTTTTCTTGACATCACATTAATTTGTGTCTGTGATCTAGACTGCAAGGACAAATGGATGGATAAAACTTACTACCTTGCCATATGGCTGCCAGAGTCTTCCCATGTCATCTTGCATCATTGAGGGGCATGAGGAACCCAGTGCCCCACGTTGTCCTGCTGCAGGTGTTCTCATCCCATGGGGGAAGCATGCAGTGCGTGTTGACCACATGGCTACCTCCCATTGATTTTCACGGCAACATGGGAAGCCTCCTGTGTTGCCATGGCAGCAGCATGTGCCAGTTCTGCTCTTTTTCAACCATGGAGCCTGCTGGCATTGTTTAATGGGAGCCAGCCGGCTCCATGGCTGCCCTGGGTTAAACTGCCACACGTTGCTGATTTTAGCCCCGTGTGAAGAGGTTCTTAGCTAGGATTGCATGAGAAGACCTTTGTCCTTTCTAACTGACTGATTCTAAGATTAAGAGATGAAAGTGAAAAACAGAGTGTGTTACATAAACCCAGTTATTCACATCCTGCTAAGACTCTTGGGATATTTCAGTTCTACCGAGGATTAACTTAATTTTACAAAGTAATGTCAGAATAATTCCAGTGGGAATGACTCCATTTTGGTCTGGGTCCAGACTGTGATAAGAGGGAGGTTGTCATGATACACTCTGATACAGAAGCACGGCTGGATGCAATGTGGCTTTTCTCTTCATACAAAGCCATTAAAAGGCCATAGGGAATAGCAGGTGACAAGTAAATTATCTACGCAAGGAACTCTTTTTGGAATAATTTTATGTTCTGCCAAATGATGCAGGATGTTGTCCTACATTTTAATAATTATGCTATTTCTTTCTAAGTGATTAAAAAGGAATGCTTTTAAACATCCCTTGAGGTTCTCATGATTTTGCATAGCATAATAACTTTTAAATTTATCTGACCATCCTGGACTTTGCTGAAGATGCAGTTTTGCTTCTCTAAAAAACTATTTCCAACTTCTCTGTTGGAGGCCCCAGACTCAGCTACTAGTTTTACATGGCAGTAAAGTTACATATTATATATGTATATGTATATTTTCATGGAAAAGGAAAAAGAAAAGGAAAAAAAAGGGAAAAGGAAGAGGGGCCGACCAAGGGCAAGATGGATGGATGGCATCCTTGAAGTGACTAGCTTGACTCTGAAGGAGCTGGGGGTGGTGACGGCCGACAGGGTGCTCTGGCATGGGCAGGTCCAAGCGTCGGAAGTGACTAAATGAATAAACACCAACAACAACATGTATTCATGATCACCACATATTAAATTATGTAGACAAAATATATAGGGGTTATAAAATACCTTCAGTATGGGCTTACTAAGAATCAACCACTGCAAATGAGGGGAATTTGTTATCTTGCTGATCAGGATGCAACAGACGGATGTCTCCAATCCTTCTCTCCAGAGATCTTTCGTGTGAATCGGAAGCATGATCCCTGTCAAAATTCCTCCTTGCACAAAAGATCCTTCATAGGAGGAGGATGGGACCATTAGTCTGCTGTATTCTGGATCAGCAACAGCAGCTTGTTTGCAGCCGCTAGTGCTCAGCAAAACTCTGACATGTAAATTTTTGTATAAATAAGTTCAGAACTATAAGGAGTCTCTTCAGCCCAGCAGGATTCTCATCACAGTTTCTCAACACTCAAAATATGCTTTTAGACCATTTTGCCTGCTTCTGAATATTGTTCCATGTCTGATTTGAACATTCATTCACTGATCAAATAAAATGACCAGAAATAGGGATGTCAGTTGTGTTTAAATTGCAGAACAAGAACTACAGATATTGGAGAACACGGTCCAAAGTTTCCACTTCATCAACTTGACCAAACCCATGTGGACATGAACTCCTGAGTAAAAAGTGGATGAACTGGCTTAAACTGAAATCCATTTCCATCTTTTTTCTCTTTTGTTCCTCTGACAGGACACTGCTATTTTTGTAAGCATCCATCATCTTATTTTTAGTGTGCTCTCTGAGGCATTTTCTCAGATGGAGTATTAAAGTACTTTCCATGTGGGATGCCAAAGAGTAAAGTTCAAATACATTCTTGAGCTCCTGTTAAGTGCCAGGTTCATGCTGCAAATTCTAGAATATCCTTTATTTTGAAGTCCAAATAAAAGAAGACACGAAAGCTAGATTGAAGCACACCTGGAACAGCACTACTGTGGATTTCAGCAAACTTTCATGAGTTTACATCCGCCAACTGCTGCTTAGTTCTGACCAGAAAGTTTATTTCTTAAGGTTTGGTGATTTCTTTAAAAATAGTTAGAGATACAGAGCAATGAATTTATAAGTTCCTATCAAGGAAACATATCTGCAGGAGACAAGACTAAAAAAGAGCCAAAAGACCCACCTATCTTTATTCTTAAGATTTGAAGAAGAATTAGGCATGCTTTTCTAGAGTTCCAAAATCCCCTGTTCCCATTCTCAAATGCAGTGTTTCCCAACCAGTGTGCAGCGGCACACTAGTGTGCCGTGAGCGATCAGCAGGTGTGCCATGGGAAATTGGCACTCTTCTCCCTCCTAGCAGCTCTTTCTCCCTCTTTCCCTCCCCAAAGATCCTCCCTGAGGCAAAGGAAGGGCTCAGCTGAATGCCGGAAGCTCCACGTCAGTGAATTGGGCAGTGAGCGAACCTGGGAGCATCAGGAGGCTGAAGCATTCACAGGTTTCCAAGAAACAAATTGAGCCTCTCTGCTTGGAAATGTTTATTTTTTTTTACTATTTTACTGGATTTTTCAAGAGTTGCCTACCCCCAGGAACTGTTATAAACTGGAAGCAAGTTTAACTCATGGTGAAATTTCACAAGGGTCTGGAGAGCAAGCCCTATGAGGAGTGGCTTGAAGAGCTGGGCATATTTAGCCTGAAGAAGAGAAGGCTGAGAGAAGACATGATAGCCATGTATAAGTATGTGAGAGGAAGTCATATATATGTTGTGTTCATCGAAACAGGCCCAGGTTTTACACTGAGTGTATAAATACATTTAAAAACATATTAACGATGCATTACTGTGTTAGAGTGTCATTTTGTGTCATTTTGGTTGGTGGTGTGCCCCAGGTGAGCCACCCAGCCCAAGTCCTTTCTGCTATGCAGAAAAAGCACAATCAAAGCACCCCCAAACAGATTGCTATCCAGCCTTTGTAATAATAATACTACTACAACTAATAATAACAACAACAACAACAGCCATTCAGTTCAACTCCCTTCTGCCATGCAGGAAAGACACAATCATAGTGGCCCATTTTGGAAACAAGATAGGTGAGGGAAAGGGGCTTTTGGTGGAGAGGGAGGCCAGGGGAAGGAGAAGGAAAGAGGAGGAAAAGCTTGAAAGGGAAGGGGTGGAGGAGAGAGGAGGAAGAAAGAGGAACTGTGGAGCCCCTCAGTATGTTTCATGGAGCCTCAGGAGCTCCGCAGAGCACACTTTGAGAACTGCTGCCTTCTCTCATCCTTAGGGGAAACCAATGGCACACATCCTTTGAATAAATAATGCCAAGAAAATTCTGGGACACCATGTGATCCGCCCCGAGCCTGCAGGGAGGAGCGGAATATAAAACTGAATAAATAAATAAATATGTTGAAGGCGCTTGATAAATGCAACAGCAACAGGCACAACTGTACCCAAAAGTGCAATTTGCTATATGTTCTTGCACATTTATTATAACCCAGGGCTGTCCAACTTCTACCGGACCTGTGGCCGGAATTCCGGTCACTGATGGCCTGGGGGGCCGAAGGGTCAGCCTCCGCCCCTGGCTCCGCCCCCTGCCCCAGCTCCACCCCGGCTCCGCCCCCTCCCCCTCCTCCGCCCCCTCCTCCGCCCCCTCCCCTTAACATAACAGGAGAGGGGGAGAATGGAACACAATGGGGGCATAAATAAATAATTCCATATATTTAATATTAACATAAGGGGAGCCCCCTGATTCAGCCTACCTTCCCAAAGGCGCAGGATCCAGGAGAAGCCGATCCACAAGACAGGCCACGACCGACCGAGCCAGGCGCCAAAGAAGGTCTGTGTGGGCCGCAGGGATTCAGTAGCCAAGATTTCGGCAACAGGAGGAGTATCACGAGACTACGTGAGCTACATGGGATTTCGCTCTCAACGCAGGCGTGATCTCACATTGAGAGCGAAATCCCGTGTGGCTCGCGTAGTCTCGCGATACTTGTTCCAAAACCCGGAAGTGGGTAATTTTTTAATTTTTTTTCTATTTTTATTTTTTATTAAAATGCTGTGGGGGCCGGAGGAAAGGGGCTAGGGGGCCGTGTACAGCCCTGGGGCTGCCTGTTGGACAGCCCCGTTATAACCAAAGTGATTCAGGTCTATGTCTGTCTAGCATTGGTTTTCTAGGGTTTTTTTTTCAGAGAAAGGTATTTCCTGATCCTTGTAACTGGGTTACCAAGGATTGGACCTAGACTCTTTCTAATTCCAAGCATGCTCTGCGTCTACAAGCCAGTCAGTCCATCATCATAATCATTATTTACTTATATAGCATCCTCTACTTGTGGTTTGAGGCGAATTGCAACATCGCTAAAAACACATAGTCATCTAAAGACATTCTCTAAAATAGTAAATACACATCTGAAAACATTTTTTTTACAAAATACATATTAAAATACTCAGAACAAAGATTAAACATAAGATGTAAGTTTAAAACTGGTTGGGTAGGTCTTCTGCTGGAAGAGATAGATATTCAAATGTGTTTAAAATTCTGAGAGCTCATTTAGCTGTCAGATTTCTTCCAGCAGATCATTCCACTGTCTTGGGGCGGCTAATGAAAAGGTCATCTAGGTGATGGTTGCTCATTGGGTTCTGGTGGGCTGGAGTAGCCATCTCCTCAGAGAACCTAAGTGTTTGGGGTGGATTGCATGGGAGATGGAGATCCCGTAGGTAACCTGGACCCAATCCATGTACGGGCTGGAGAAGCTGCTGGCTGTCAAGGTAGGTTTGGGAGTAGGGCTCATTGGGAAGACAAATTTAGTTATGCATTTATAACTACATTAGCAGTGCAAAATCTTGGCCAGTAACTATAGGCACAATGATATTCCTTTTAATGACATTATTATTGCTATAAAATGTGCAGCATGTATTTTGAGTCATATTTTCTAGTCAAATTAAGCTCTCTTTGATTAGTGATATGTCCTAATTCCAACTATTGAATACCGGATTTACTTGAATGTAATGCACATCTTTTTTTGGTATAATTGCTTAGCCAAAATGGAGCTGTGAATTTCATTCGATTGCACATTATAATTGTGCACCAAAAGGTGTCAGTGCTGAGGTTAATAAACTTGCCAGCCACCATCTGATAGAGAGACATCGGCTTCCTAGCTGCCCTCATTCAGTTTGATAGAGGAGGCTATGAAGAAGCCCCCCCCCCTTTCCCAGCAGGGAGGCTAAGGAGAAGTGGTGCCACCTCCACCAAGCCAAGGCTGGCAAACTAGCCAGCCTCTACTTGGCAGAATGCTTCTCTGGCAAACCCATTTTTGATAATGTGCACCTCAAAATTGGGTACAATCAGTGGTGCACTAAATTTGAGTAATGGGTATGTTAAGGATGAGATCCTACATTGTGGAATTGGAATGTAAACCTTGGCTTCCAGAGATGTAGCCTAATGCTCAAACCAGTAAACTACACAGGCTATGCAGAGATCATGATTACTCCAGGTTACACATTCATAAGTGTCATATGGAATCCTGGCCATTTTCTTCAGCCTCTGGTTTTAGGAGTTTCTTTTTCACTGGGTCATGACTCCTCAGCATTAGGGACTTGACAGTTGATAATCTCTATGTGTTCCTGTTCTCATGCAAATTGACCTTGTCACTTTTTCAAACTCTTCCCCTTGCCATGGCTAGAAGTATGCCTCTAGTTTGTCTTCCAGCTGCTAGATCTCATCTCCTACCCTTCACAAGCACCTCATGTGCAGCCATCACAATCTTGCCAAGCTTTAATGTGTTTGCTTATGGCCTAATTAAGTACTTTGTATTCATTACTTCTCAGCTCTGTCTCACAATTAATCTCTTCGATGTAATTACTTCGCCATGTACATGCTGTCAAGTGTGCAGCATCGGGACCTGTCCAATGTTTATTAAATGGGCCAAATGTATAGCCAATTAGTCTGTTAAAGATAAAAATGGGTGCCTACCCCTAAAAGTACCTCTTAAGTTTCTCGGCTCTTTTCTGCTAATGTACATTTCGGCCCTATAAATCCTGTATCCCATTCATTGGGTGGCATGTTTATGTTCCATCTGCCCTTAAACTTAAGATGAATGAAAATGCAGTGAAAACAAACAAAGCTCTCTTGAGTGACTCCCACCCCAGGTTGAAAGGAACCTTTAGGAACTTATGGCTGATTTGTCATAATGTATAGCAATCTAGATCTGTGTTATAAATGAATCCTTTTTGGGGTTTATTTTTGGTCATTGGAGAGGTTTCAGTATTTTCTTCCAGCCTATGTATGGAGGGATCAGTGCCACCACAAACCATTATGCTTGTGATAACTCCCCACCCCTCATTGATGTTGTAAAGAGAGAATCAAAGACGCATTTAGCAATGACACCACCCTCTGACGCGTCTTGAGGACCAAAACCTTATTTGAGAGAAAGATATCTTGGCCCAAGTTGAATCCACTTCTATCTCCACCAGTAATGAAATGGCTTAGGAGGTAGGGCATCATAGTATTACAGAGAGAAAGGCAGGGTATAAGTAAAGTAATTGCATGCTATGCTAGACCATGAAGAGTCTTGGCTTATGCCTAAAGTGACTGTCTAAAGATTTAGTTTGCAGGAGATCTCTCACAGTTTATTCCTCTTCCTGGGCTTAAATATTCAGGGCCATCCCGACCTAGATCTGGAAGAAACTATAAGAGCCATCCAGTGCATCCTCATTCTGCAATGCAGGAATATACACTCAAAGCACTTCAGACATATGACCAGACCATTTTAGCATGTGGGGAAGAGATTCCTTTCTTTTTATTCATTATGAGTTGAAAGCAGCACCCAGTTAATGACATCTCCAAGGCATTATTGAAACGTATGTCTGTATGTAAAACTGTTGTAGTTGTGGCAGGAATTCAGCACTTACATGTCTTACAATTTCCTCCCTGAGTCCTTAACTGTATTCTGACTGTCTTCTTCTCCATCCTATGTCCATTAAGTGGCCATGGAGGACAGGAGAAAGATGAGAACCATCTGGCCATCCAGCTGCATCCAGGCAACCACTTGCAGGAAGGAAAAAAGGCATCTTTCAGAAACTCTGGGGAGGGTTGTCTTCTAGAGCAGTGTTTCCCAACCTTTTTTGAGCTGCGGCACACTTTTTACATTTACCAAATCCTGGGGCACACCACCAACCAAAATGACACAAAATGACACTCTAACACAGTAATACATATAGTTAATATGTTTTTAAATGTATTTATACACTCACTGTGAAACCTGGGCCTGTTCGATGAACACAACATAGATATCCTGGCAGGAATGGCAGAAAGACACAAATTTCCCACACAGAACTCCCATAACCAAGAGAAAATGCTATCAGAGTTTGGTGGGCATTGACCTTGAGTTTGGGAGTTGTAGTTCATCTATATCCAGAGAGCACTGTGGACTCAAACAATGTTGGATCAGGACCAAACTTGGCATGAATACTCAATATGCCCAAATGTGAACGCAGATGGAGTTCAGGGGAAATAACCTTGCCATTTGGGAGTTATAGTTGCTGGGATTTATAGTTCCCCTACAATCAAAGAGCATTCTGAACCCCACCAATGATAGAACTGGGCCAAACTTCCCACACAGAACCCCCAGGTGGTTCCCTTCCTGAATGGCTCTCTCCTTTTTCCATACCAGAAGGCACTTACTCGGTCCTCAGTTGCCTTCCTTCCCTCCTTCTTTCCTGTGGTTCAAAAGAAGAAGACGGTGGGCCTGCCTCGGACTGTGCTCCTCACTTCCGCTTCTGTTCTTCGCCCTCCCTCGATTGGAGGCTGGCCGGTTGGGGAAACGGCCAAAGGAGGTGGCATCTTGGCCCCTTCGCTGCTGCCGCCGCCGCCCTTCCCTTCCTCCTCCTCCTTCCTCCACAAGCAGCAGCAGCAGGAGTTCGGCAGGAGGGGGATGAAAGGGGGGGAAGAGAGGTTTTTCCGTGGCACACCAGGTGATCGCTCACGGCACACTAGTGTGCCACGGAACAGTGGTTGGGAAACACTGTTCTAGAGGTCCAGAAATATGATATTTTCTTGTGAGCTGCTGGCTGCTTGGCTTCCCCTTCTTTTCCTCCAGCCTTATCTTGCCTGAGGAAGGTCTGGTGGCAGGTGTTGAACAATGAATAAAAACAGTAGGTAAACAGATTCCATGTAAAGAATTTCCTGATAATAAGAGCTGTTCAACAGTGGACTATGCTGCCTTGGAGTGTGGCGGAATCTCCTTCTTTGGAGGATTTTAAGCATAGACTGGATGGGTTGACTACATGACAGAATGGGGTTGAACTTGAAGGGCCTTGTGGTCTCTTCCAACTTTACAATTCTGTGATTCTCTTGACACATCCCAGAATCTTCTTCCTGAGGCAGCCACCTCATTCTGCTTCATGGTAGAGTCAGCCTAGACTTTGGGGGAAAGGAAATTATGAAAGTTAGCTTGTCCTTTTGGCACCTTTTCAGAGCCTACTCAGCATCCATACTGGCTCAGCATAATCATATCAAAGCAAGCAAAACAACCCAAAGCTGCACTCTGACAGTTACTTCTGGTGCTTGCATTAATTCTCCGTCAATGGCCTCTTCACAGGCATGGGTGAAGAACATTTTTAGCTTCTTTGCCTGAAGGCCTTCTGCAGAAAATTGGACTGCTAATGCAAGCAAGTACACAGACAGAATACAAGTGTTTATGTAAGCAGAGCCTTGGAATTAGAAAGCAGTTAAGATCAAATATTGACATTTTTTATTTGGCTGATTTGGAAAAGTGTTTGTGTTTTACTAGTTGTTAAGGAAAAAAGCAAATGGTTCCCATACGTTTAGGTGGAGGGGGGGGGGGAGATGGAGTTTAAAAACCAATGAGACTTTATTTCATCAGAGGTAATTATTTCTCACTGTTTTGCCATCATTTAACTGATGAGACACTGAATGAGCCACAGGCAATAGCACAAATACACAATTTTTATGGCCTGACTGTGGTTGTTAGAAAGGAGCAATGATGTACTCTGAGTTGGAGAATCTGTCACTGAACCTTTGCACATTAACATTAACAATAGCAAGCACTGCAGAACTAGAGCAGAATTTTGAAGATTAATCCCTTTCCCCAGTAACTAAGGACCAGCTATGGTTTGGAGAAAAACTCTATAGAAAGGACAGGGAACATAATACTTGGGATGGTATTGCTCTGTGTATCAAAAAAGGGCAATATACCAAACAAGTTCTCCAAATATTTGAAAGGATGTTATTTTGAAGACAAATCAGTTCGTTTTTACTGCTCTATTGACCAGGGCACAGCAATGAATGCAAACTAAAGGAAAAGAAATTCCACGATAATATTAGGAATACATTTCTGATGGGAAGAGCCGTTTGACAGTGGAATAGGATGCCTGAGTGTGGTGGAGTCTCGTTCTTTGGAGATTTTTAAAATAGAGATTGGATGGCTGTCTGCTGGGAGTGCTTTGAGAATGTATTCCTGCATGGAAGGGAGTTGGACTGCATTATCTGATGGTCTCTTCCTACTACGATTTAATTATTGAAATCCGGACCCCTCAAAATTATGAATTATGAACTGCAGTTCCACTGGGACACATAAGTGAGCTGCATTACCTTTCCATTCGTCCTGTAGTAACCTCCATGAATTTCTCTTGGAATGTTTCCTCACCACACCTAAGACTTCATGTATAATTGTCCTAATCCCCTCTCAATGTCCTAGAATGACTCAAGGATCACACAATGGACTTGTGCAACAACCTAGAGGTCTTTTCCTGTTTCTGCTAGAAATGATCTGATTTATTTTTGAGAAGATGTCCTTGTCACCAAACTGGACTTCTCTCTGGGGCTTCCATTAATAAAACCAACACTTTAAGCATCCCCTTTGTCTCTCTGGACTGATACCCATTATATTAAGTGGCGCTGAGATATCAGGATCTATTTCAGCCCATTATCACTTGCTCCACCACATTCCTTTCTGATCACGCTCCTCTTCAGGGTGGATCAGTAAACCGACACAACCTTCAAATAATCCAATTTATTTATTTATCTTGTCAGAAGCAAATTGAAAATAAAGTTATAATGTATAAAAACCACAAAGTTATTTTTTAAAAAAACAAAGTTAAAAATTGGCATTATACTATATTTCCTTTAATCAGAAGCTGCCCACTAGTGTCACTGTAAGAAGGTCCTCCATTGTGCATGTGGCAGGGCTCAGACTACATTGTAGAAAGTGGTCTGTGGTTTGCTCTTTTCCACATTGCGGTTTGCTCTTTTCCATATGTCATGGACTCCACTTTGTATCCCCATTTCTTAAGATTAGCTTTGCATCTTATGGTCCCAGAGAGCAGTCTGCTCAGCACCTTCCAAGTCTCCCAGTCTTCCACCTGCCCAGGAGAGAGTTTCTCATCCAGTATGAGTCACTGATTGAGGTTCCAGGTTTTAACCTGCCACTTTTGGACGTTTACTTACTGAGCTGTTCCAGAGAGTATCTCTGTAGATCTTAAAAAGCTATTTCTTGATTTAAGATGTTGGCATACTGACTGATATCCAAACAGAGGATATCAAACATGCCAATCCAATGTCAGCTTATTAAAGTTTCCTGCCATGACAGAAACCAGCCAGCAATGACATCGGACAGAACCCTGGACCAAATAGGGAGCACATCCTAGCCAGACACTTTTTGAAGCAATCAAGAACTGGCATGAAAGTCTTAAATAGCTGCAACAATGTAATAAATAAATAAATAAATATGCTATGTCTTTGCGATTGTGGTATGTCAGTGCTTTGGACTGCTGTTTCTGCTGATGTTCTCTTTGGCCATTGAGAAAAAAACTCTCAATTTGTCTTTAACTTGTCTATGTCTCATCTGACCTTCTGGGAAGCTAGAGATGCTGGGTTCCAAACCCACAGTACTTGCAGAAGCTGAAATTTACATTAAAATTCTATCAAATTAGAATGAAAGATATTTTTCAGATTCTGGAAGAAGATTTTTCTCCTATGTTTCTCTCCTCTCAAACACAGTCATTGATCTGGGTACATTTTTTATGAGAATCAGGTCAGCATAGAACATCAACTAATGCAGACCAACAATACATAGTATTAGGGCACCAAATACTGTCTGATCATGAAAGCTAAGCATATTCACTCCTGGTTAGTACATGGATGAATGACCACCAATAAATATTAAGTATTGCAGGCTATATTCCAGAAAAAGGAAGTGGCAAAAATTACCTTTCAGTGGATACCTATGAGAATCCTGCAAAATTAAGAGGGCCTCCTTAAATCAACATACAATTTGAAGGCACAGGTGATGCATTCTTCTGTTTCACTAAAGAAGAGATGCCAAAAAAGTGTTATATCTCAGTGGAATGTGATAGGGAGAAGGTTGTTGTCGTGTGCTTTCAAAGCATTCCTGACTTATGGTACTCTGTCATGAAATTTTCATGTAGTGGGTTTCCATGTCCGAGCAGGGAATTTAAACCCTATTCTCCAGAGTCATGCTGGCTTTAGGGAGAAGACATGACTATGCAAGTTAATCATAGAGACACAGTGGGCAACCTTCTTTATATTTGTTTAATTGATTCATTTCTCATAGCACACAGATCTGCCCTGATGAATATGTCTGTAAATTATGAGTTAAAAGGGGGCAAGGGAGAGGAAAGGCTCAAAGTGATTAGTGTCTGAAACTGCCTGATTGACACAAAGAGGCTGAAACTGATCTCAAAGAAATCCCAGAAGTTTTGAAATTATTCTCCTTGTCCTCTTCGTTCATTTGCACTGAAAGCTTGCTCATCCACCCACCCTTTTGATAGCCTCGTCATAACCATTTTATAATGAGAAAGATTGCTTCGAATCTTGGCAGCCCTTTGGCTTCCAGGAAAAGGATTAAACTGTCAAAAGAACTCCCTTTTCAAGCACTAGGCTCTTCAAGGAAATCTTCTAAATTAAAAGTAGACATTTAAGTCCATTCATTAAGCTGGTGCTAAATGGGGTCATTTCCATGGAAAAGAACACCCATGTCTCTGTCCTTGTGTAACCTTGTGGTAAAGACCCCTTCCATTGCTTCTATTTGAATATGCTACTCATGCCCCTGACAAACACATATAAACACAGAGTTCTCACAAATATGGTTTAGTTGCATTATTTTTTCTAAATAGTTTATATTGACTATCTTCATACCAACCCCAGGATCCTGTGATAATTATAGAATGAGTTATCATCCTCCTCATCATAATATATTTTCTGGAACAATTTGGCTCATAATCAGTCTTCATCACTGATTGCTGAGATGTAAAAATGTCATGGTCTGTCCATGTCATGGAACTGACATGCAGCAGAAACCAGTCTTTAACAATATTTGATGGCTAGTGGCCATTCCTTGTCAGCATTTTGACAGCAAATTTGGAGTGGCAATCAGTAAATGATAGCTGTCTCACAAGAGAACCTCATCAATGTGATATTAACTATATTCATTCGCATAGACAATTAAAATGTTAATGTGCTGTCAGTTATGACATTCATATTTTGGAAAGTAATGCTTTTTGGAATTTTGTTTTAGTTCTGTGATACTTTATTCAAGTATGTATGTAAAAGGTAACCACGGGACAAATTAGTGGTGTGCACATGAAGTTATATCCTATTACAGAATTATGTAGCATAAATATCTCCTTGTGAAATGATACAATATAATGCAACATCAATGTTGAGCAAATATACAATATCCAAAACCAAATGTGCATGTAAACATACTTGCCTGATAGAGGTGTGCAGGTATCCGTTTGGTCTCGGGAAGTTCAGCTAATTCGGCATTCGGAACAGTCAAAACAGATTGGAGAGGGTCACCCAAAGCCATAACCTGAAATGAGTCATGAATAGCCAAAACTTTCATCTAATGGGGGCTAAGCAGCACTAGCAGCTCTCTACCTCCTTTCTCTTTACCTTCTTTGATTAATGGCTATTTTGGCTCCTTTCCTTCCTTTTTTCTTCATTTCTTTAGAACAATGGTTCTCAACCTGTGGGTCCCCAGGTGCTGGTAAACTGGCTGGGATTTCTGGGAGTCATAGGACAAAATACCTGGGGACTCACAAGTTAAGAACTACTGCTTTAGAAGTTGAAGCTGATTACTTTCCAACCTCATTCCCAAAGTCACCTCCTTGGCTGGGTGCATGATGGGAGTTGAAGTTTTTCTCTGTTTCTCAAGTTTTTTTTCTCAGTCAGTGCCAGTTGTGCCCATTCTCCTACAGTGATCTCTGAGAATGGACACAACCAACAGCAACTACAATTCCCAGAACCCTATTGTGGTTAAGGTCAATTTTTTTAAAATTCCCCTAAAATTAGTGGATTGGTGAAACATTCTCAATGTTGGCAGCTCCTTTGCAGTCTTTGAGCGAGGGAAGTTACCTCCTGACATGCCTAAAAATGGCTGAGAAACAAGGCTCTAAAGTTTCCCCATTGTCTCCAATGGGCTGAATCTTTCCAGAATGAAAACGGCACACCCCATCCTATTTTGGCACCAGATCAAAAAACAGAACAGGGGGCCAGCTTAAAACAGATCCAAAAATGGTAAAGTTTTGGGGTGTTATGCACACTCCTGCTGTCTTGTAGTGAGACCCATCAAACTCAAGAGAGCATTTTTTTCAAACAGACAGCTATCGGTGCTCATCTTACTAAGTTTTTTCAATTAATTAAATAGGAAATTTCTTTGGAAAGAATCCATATCTAAAAGCTGTTTGCAAAGGAATCCAGCCTCAGAGTGCACACATTCACATTCACACAAAGGCCTCAATCCTTTACTTCATGTGGTAAGCCCCATCCAAATGTCCTTGTACTTTATCATTCTTGTGTGATAAAGTCTTGTGTGCACCCAGAATGTGGCATAGCTGGCTAAGTGTTAGCTGCATAAGATCTCTCTGACCAGTAGGTCATGAGTTTGAGGCCTGCCTGGGTTGAGGTGGGTGCTCGGCCTTAAGTGTAGCCTGCTGTCGACCTTTGCAGCCTGAAAGACAGTTGCATCTGTCAAGTAGGTGATAAAGGTACCACATTAAGTGGGGAGGCAAATTTTGATGGAATTATGAGGCCATAAAAAGAACTCCAGGCACGCTGAGGAATGTGGAAGGAACAACGAGGGACGCTGGAATGCTGAGAGATGAGGAGGGCATCAGCTCCCCCTGGTGGCTAGATTTGCCTCTGTTCGTTTATATGTGTGTAATATGTCAAAAATGTATGTACTGTACTGTGATAAACGGCAGGGATTGCCTGCGTGTATATGTACCTGTAATCCGCTCTGACTCCCCTTCGGGGTGAGAAGGGCGGAATATAAATAAAGTAAATAAATAATAAAATAATAAATTGTGCTTCAATAGCCAGGTGTAAAATGATCATAGCCATGCTAAGACCCCTGGAAAAACTCAATGATGTCATAATGACATAATTGGCTATGGAGATGTAGCCATATGATTCTCTGAGTCTGGCTGCCCAGAATGTTTGTGGGTTCAGGTTTCAGAAACATTTTAGTAAAGGGGGATCTTTGGGTGCTGAAGAAAGATAAAAGGGATATCACACCCTTTAGCACTTAAAGAAAGGACATCTGCACATGTATACAGTATATGCAGGTGTCTCTAATGGAATCATGCTCTGAATTCATCAGGGATACAGAAGAAAGAATCAGTTTACTTATCTAATACTCAATTATTTCTGAAATGGCACAACTCCACATTCTCAACTCTGCAATCAATGATATCACAACTTGCTCATCAAAAAGCAGTTCATATCTTACTGTTGTAAGATTAACAGGGAAGGTTCAATAGATATGATGACCTATGTTTTACCATTCAGAATAGTTTTTTTGCTGGTCCTGCTTTTGCCCTTCTGAAAAGTCAAAGCCACAGAAAACAAGGGATGTTATTGACTTCCAGACACAATCATTGCTGTGTGCTGATCAATGGATCATATGAGATGTTTGGAAAGGGACAAAGTTCAAACTTTCAAACATATCCTTTAGGCTTGAGTAGAATTTCATATTGCTAGGCAGGACTGGATTAAAGGAAATAAACCTGCTTGTCTGACTTTCCTCAAAAGTATATTTGTAAATGGATATAGAATGCTTACCTAGGATTTTTATCTGGAGGAAGGGGGAGGGAATACCACAGAGCATACCATAAATGATCCACCTTTCAAACTGCTTTTTCTTGTCGTGCCCATAAGATTTCATTGCTTAATAAAGAGTGAGAATTCATTAAAGTTACCTGAAAGCAATTTTCAATTATGAAACTGCATTCAAGTGAAGGAGAGAAGACAGGAGGAGGAGGTCTTTGATGGTGACAAAAGTCAGGTGTTGATTGACACACGCTCACTTGTCATTTGGAGTCAATTTCACACTCTTGGGGGAATCTAGCTTAGCAAGGAAGATGATCATCTGCTGTCAGCAGGTGACATGAAAAATGTGGAGATGGGAGAAGCAAGTGGGGTGTAGAAATCTGACTTCCAGCAAATTATGCAAGAGACATGCATGTCTTCCTCAAAGCACAATTAACCCCCTTTATTGTGTAAGCAATGCTCCACCGAGATCTCATTTTTCAAGATGTGGGGTTGGACAAGGATTTACATTTCCTCATCCATGGTGGATGCAATGGGTTAAACCCTTGTACTGCTGAACTGCTGATCTGAGGTTCGAATCTGTGAGATGGGGTGAGCTCCTGTCTGTAAGCTCCAGCTCCTGCCAACCTAGCAGTTTGAAAACATGCAAATGTGAGTTGATAAATAGGTACCGCTTTGGAAGGAAAAGGCAAAAAGCTGCTTCAAGTAATCTTCGGCCATACAACCAGGAGGTGATAGTGCAGACTCCTCGGCCTGAAAATGGAGAAAAAAGCACCTCCTCAGAGCCACAGATGAGCACCACTGGAAATGAAAGGAGAAGCCTCTATCTTTGTTTGTGTTTATCTGTCTTAGTGTATATGATTGTAAAGGCATTGAATATTTGCCTACTCATATGTATGTAAATGCTGTAATCCACTCTGAGTCCCCTAGGGGAAAAGAGCAGAATATAAATAGAGTGTATTATTATTTTTATTGCTATTTTTACATTTCATTTCAATTTTTTGGTTTAGAAAGTGATCAATATTTCCAAATGTCTTTACATTTGGAATGGAAGGGTTTAAAAAATAACTGGATACAAAAGAGCTTAATTGACCTCTTTGTTCAGCTACGCCCAGGGTTTGGAATGGTTGACTCTTCCACTTGCTGTTCCCTTCTCTCATTCACTCCTGATGGCAACCTAAGTGAGTTATACTAGTGTTAAATGCAATTAATGCAAACCCATTTCTTGGTAATTATTGAGGTTAGAATTAATTATTGGCCATGTATGTGTGTATGTGCCTTCAACTTGCCTAACAACCTATGATAATGCCATTTCATAGGGTTTTCTTAGACAAGGAATATAGCTAATCTGACAGTTTAGCCTGAAGAAGAGAAGTCTGAGAGATGATGTGGCATCCATCTTTAAACATTTGAAAAGCTGTCCTGTGTATGATGGCATGTTCCAGAAGATACCACATTTAGCAGAAAGAACCTGAACTCATACATTGAAATTACAGGAAAAGGAGATTCCAATTAAACATGAGGAAAAACTTCCTATGGAAAGAATTGTTTAGCAGTGGAACAGATTCACCCAGAGGAGGGGGACTAAAATGATCAAGGTTCTGGAGAACAAGCCCTATAAGGAGTGGCATAAAGAACTTGGCATGTTTAGCCTGAAGAAGAAAAGGCTGAGGAGAGACATGATAGCCTTGTATAAATATGTGAAAGGAAGTCATAGAGAGGAAGGAGCAAGCTTCTGCTGTCCTGGAGACTAGGACACAGACCAATGGCTTCAAACTACAGGAATGGAGATTCCATCTAAACATTAAGAAGAAGTTCCTGACTGTGAGAGCTGTTCTGCAGTGGAACTCTCTGCCCTGGAGTGTGATGGAGGCTCCTTCTTGGGAAGCTTTTAAACAGTGGCTGGATGGGCATATGCCAGGGGTGCTTTTAATGCCATTTTCCTGCTTCTTGGCAGGGGGTTGGACTGGATGGCCCATCAGGTCTCTTCCAACTCTATGATTCTATGATTCTAAATAATTTAGGATTCTTTTTCTTGAAGGCTTTAAAACAGAAATTGGAATCCTACCTCTAAAGTTTATTTTAGCAATGAGTACATGCTATACATGTATATACATACAAATAGTTTGTAAGACATGAATGTACACTATGATCATATTCAAAGAAACGAAGCATGTGAAAAACATATACATTTCTGGAAAGGCCATAATGAGTCTGACTGGATGCGCAGTCGGTATATGCACATACATTATGTGTGAAAAATGTGGAATATAAACACATAAACACTGTGTATCTCTTCCTCCAGAGCCAACATGATGTGACAATTTGAATGCTGGACCACGACTCTGGAGATCCGAGTTTGATTCTCCATTTAGCCATGGAAACCCATTTGGTGACTTTGGAAAAGTTGCACTCTTTCAGCCTCAGAGGGAGACAAGGGTAAACCCCTCTGAAGAAATCCTGCCAAGAAAACTCCATGACTGGTTTCACCTTAGGGTCACCATAAGTCAAGAATGTCCTGGAGTAGCACCACAACATTTTTTCCTCTCCCAGGAGACCTATCCCATTGCTTCTGCTCTAGAGCCAAGAAAACCCCAACCAAATTTGGGCGTGACAGATATTTGTGCCAAATTTGGTCCAGTGAATGAAAATGCATCCTGCATATCACATATTTACATTATGATTCATATCAATAGCAAAATTACAGTTATGGAGTTGCAACGAAAATAATTTTATGGTTGGGGGACACCACAGCAGGAGGAACTGTATTAAGGGGCGGTGGCATTAGGAGGGTTGAGAAATACTGCTCTAGAGTGAAACTTTCAAAGTATAGTATTGCCTCAACTAAATTAAAGTTAGGGTTACAGTTAGGATTAATTAGAGTGAAGAAAGGGGAGGTAAAAAACAAAGGGCGCTGAAAGGGAGAGAGGGGTGTAATGGTGAGGTGAGGAAATTGATAAGGACAATAGTCTTTCTCTTCTTTCGGCAGCAAGAATGTTTTCAGACAGCAAGAATATCCCTTGTTTTTACCTCCATTCAGATTTCTCCCCCTCAAAAACCAAAAACAACCCCCCTTTCACCCTTCATTACGGTTCCTTGAAATTCCTGTATTTTCCTTCACCATTTTCAGCTTCCTAAGCTAAGGACTTTCAGTCAAGAGATCCCACCCACACGTCTGTGCCAGTACAGTAAAACCATGAGATATTTTTAGATGCGCTTCCTTGGTGTTTGTGGGTTAAATATCTCGAGTGAGGCGAACGAGCGGATGATGAAGAAACAAGCTGAAACCCCAAATGTCATTCACTAATGATAAGCAAAGACTCTGAAGGAGAAATGAGGCGTAGAGGAAAACATTTGGCATTGAGAAACACTACGGCAAATATGTTCAGTTTTAACATGCAAAAACTAACACCCCCCCCCAAAGCAACACATAGTGCATGCATATGGTAAAAAGACTGGGGAACATTTGCTTTTAATAGGAAGGACAGACGTTGTTTTAAGGAACCATAAAGAAACACAGCAGAACGCAAACACATCCCCCTCTTTTCCCTCTATAGTCTTGAGAAATTGGTAATGCATTTGTGGCATTATGACACACTGAACTTCTCAAGCTGAGAATGAATAAATGTATAGAGCTTCGGCTTCTTGAAAGTTTCTATTGTTTCTGAAGGACTGATGACTGCATTTGTGGCGGTTCTACATAGTGTTGAGACATTTCGTTGTTTCTTTATTTTTGATGATAATCTGTCAGTTGGCTTTTGCTTCTCATTTCCTCCCCTAAAAAACAAAGCACGATGTATTTCACTCTCAATGTTCTGCATTATTTTCTGGAAGGCGGTAGCCCTGACTTTTAGGAGGAATGTCCCTTAGTGATGTGCACATCTTCCAAGCTTGTCTTTGCAAATACTGTCCTGTCCCTGCCTTAACAATTGATGTATGGATGTTTCTGTTGCTTTTTTTCCGCTTGAGGAAAAATCTTGATCCTCCCTTTTTAATGGCCACCCCTACCCCTAATAAAATAGACACATAGTTTGTCCCTGAAATTGAGTTATAGTTTCCAAAGGAAGCGGTGCTAAGATGAACTGCAACAGCCCCTGTCCACAACTTAGGCCTTCTTCTACCCTTCCTGGACCACCAGCAAACCCCAGCTTGAAGCCCATTTCGCTTCCCACATGCATATTTTTGGCTCAGCACTTTAATCTAAGCAAGTCAGTGCATATGCGGAGGGGACAATGGTTCCTCCAGATATGGCAGGACTAAGTGCAGGTCGCGTGGAGCTGAACCCACTCAAGAGTTCCCACCAGTGACTCCCCAAACTTCCCTGATGGTCACCCAGGTCCTGATGCTGCAGTGGCCAAAGGCACAGAATCATACAATCATAGACTCATAGAGTTGGAAGAAACCTTGTGGGCCATCCAGTCCAACCCCTGCCAAGAAGCAGAAAAATTGCATTCAAAGCACCCGTGACAGATGGTCATCCAGCCCCCTGCTACCCAGCTGTTAACATATTCATACCAGCAATCGTCCAAATTAATCCTGGTCCCTTTAGAGATCTCTCTAGGGCAGCATTTTTCAACCTGGGGGTCGGGACCTTGGCGGGGGGGGGGGGGGTCATGAGAGGATGTCAGAGGGGCCATCAAAGATCACCAGAAAACACAGTATTTGCTATTGGTCATGGGGGTTCTGTGGAGGAAGTTTGGCCCAATTCTATCGTTGGTGGAGTTCAGAATGCTCTTTGATTGTAGGTGAACTATAAATCCCAGCAACTACAACTCCCAAATGTCAAGGTCTATTTTCTCCAAACGCTATTGGTGTTCACATTTGGGCATATTGAGTATTCATGCCAAGTTTGGTCCAGATCCATCATTGTTGGAGTCCACAGTGCTCTCTGAATGTAGGTGAACTAGAACTCCAAAACTCAAGGTCAATGCCCACCCGGGAGTGGCGGCCTAGAAGTCCGACTAACAAAACTCAAGGTCAATGCCCACCAAACCCTTTTCTGTTGGTCATGGGAGTTCTGTGTGCCAAGTTCAGTTCAATTCCATCATTGGTGGAGTTCAGAATGCTCTTTGATTGTAGGTGAACTATAAATCCCAGCAACTACAACTCCCAAATGTCAAAATCAATATCCCCCCCCCCCAAACCTCACCAGTATTCAAATTTTAGCGTATTGG
The DNA here is from genome assembly GCA_030556195.1 of Anolis apletophallus. NCBI lineage: Eukaryota > Metazoa > Chordata > Lepidosauria > Squamata > Anolidae > Anolis > Anolis apletophallus. The sequence goes on from JARBWK010000004.1 coordinate 171,059,100, forward strand.
GTATTCGTGCCAAATGTGGTCCAGTGAATGAAAATACATCCTACATATCAGATATTTCCATTATGATTCATAACAGTAGCAAAATTATGAGGTAGCAACAAAAATAATGTTATGGTTGGAGGTCACCGCAACATGAAGGGGTCGCGGTATTAGGAAGGGTAAGAAACACTGCTCTATGGACATATGCCCTCTACGTTGGCCTTCCTCTGTCGGCGACCCGGAAGCTCAAGCTGGTGCAGAACACTGCCGCCCGACTCCTGTCTGGCTCCTCAGCAGATTGTCACATTACACCGATTTTGCAGGATCTGCACTGGCTCCCAATTGAGCACCGGATCACCTTCAAAGTGTTGGTACTTACCTTTAAGGCCTTACACGGCTTGGGGCCAATGAACCTGAGGGACTGTCTTAACCCCTATTGCCCTATGAGATCACTACGGTCAGAAAATTCTAACTTGCTGACAATCCCCTCTGCTAGGACATGCAGGCTGACGGCCACCTGCAGGAGAGCGTTCTCGGTAATCGCTCCAACGTTGTGGAACGCTCTCCCAGCCGAGACACGGGCCCTCCAAGACCTCCTGTTGTTCAGATGATCGTGCAAGACATTTCTTTTCTTGCAAGCCTTCGGCTCATAAGATGCCCCAGCAAGTCAGCCCGCCTATTGTCTGTTGATCTGTGTACGCTGTACTGTGCTGTGCGTTGTTCTCCGCACATCATGCAGGGTTTTTAATCTCTGTTTTTAGCATGTTTATTTAGGATGTTTTTAGAATGTATAATATGCTTTTAACTGCGCTGGGCAATGTATTTTTAACTGTGCTTGTATCTGACTGGTTGTGAGCCGCCCCGAGCCACCCGGGAGTGGCGGCCTAGAAGTCCGACTAATAAATAATAATAATAATAATAAAAAATTATAACAAAGCTGAAACATAATTCCCATGATTCTACAATGTATCTCAATTTTTGGGACTTCAACATTTTTCCCTCTAGCCCTATACAATGTTTCTTTTAAATCCCCTTCCCCACCATCCCTCATTTATTTGTATATGCAAATACAGATATTCCAAAACCTGGGGGGAAAAAACAAAATTCCTGAGCATCCCAGGCTAAAGCAGTTGCGTTATCAAGTCTGCATTGGTTTTGTGGCATGCTGGCAGGAAAGCATCATAGGATGCTTCTCAAGCCCCATCTGATGAGGTTGCTAGTGAGTTTCCATAGCAAGGCAGGGAATTGTACCTTGGTCTCTAGAATGTAGTCCTATGTCCAAACCACTACATCACGCCGACTCTCAAGAGCCTGTATGTTTTACTGTTAAATACTTTGTGTTATGTTAGCACTGTGCCTCACTCACGAGTGTGGCCCGTGCCTGTACGCATGTACCATGACTGGTATGTATCATTGCTTATTATGTTATGTTATATAAGAATTGTGTGTTGGACTGGACTGCTTGTTATTACCTGAACCTGTTTCATTTATTTTAGATATGTGGATGCCTTAAATGCCAAACTTGACACATTGGGTTTTGATAAAGCGCTCGTAAGCGCGAAACGGAGCGGGAACCCGGCGACTTCCGTCAACCCGGCTTCCACCGCATATGAATTGGCTCCACTCTTTATGATTCTACAGTTTTGTGACTATACTTTATTCTTTATGGACTTTTGATCTCTTGAATATCATGTTACACTCTAAATGATTGATGAATCTGAACAATTGATGAATACATTGTGTTAATTGTCAATACTGTGATTATTATTGTTTCTTTGTTGCAAATACTGCATATACATTTTAAGAAAGAGAACAGGTGTTCTTTCAAGGTTCTTGCTTATTGCCACGCTGAGGTGATAACAGTATTATTTAGTTGTATTACTGCATAAAGAACAAGCCAAAGCCTGGCCGGCCCACGGGACTGCTGCAAACCGTGGCCGACCCCGCCGAGCCCTGGAGCGAAATTTTTTAAAAAATTTTTTTTTTTTTAACCGTGGCTGACCCCGCCGAGCCCTGGAGCGAAATCGCCATGGATTTCATAGTCGACCTCCCGCCCAGTGGGGGGTACACAACCATTTGGACTGTGGTGGACCTCTTTTCCAAGCAAGCCCACTTCGTCCCCCTCCGGCGGCTTCCCACGGCTCCCGAGTTGGCCCAACTGTTCACGCACCATGTCTTCCGCCTCCACGGGTGCCCGCGCCGCGTTGTGAGTGACCGAGGGCCGCAATTCATGTCGAAGTTCTGGAAGGCTTTCTTAGCAGGGTTGGGGTCCCGTCGAGCTCTGAGCACCGCTTTTCACCCGGAGACGGATGGAGCGACGGAGAAGGTCCAGCGAACTCTTCAGCAGTACCTGAGATGCTATTCTACATACCAGCAGGACAATTGGGCGGAATTGTTGGACGTCGCTGAATATAGCTACAACAACTCTGACCATGCCTCGACGGGGGCCTCCCCCTTCCAAATCGTCTTCGGGCGAGATTTCCCACCCTTCCCGGCAGTGGCCACCGACGCGGATCCAGCCGCCCAGCCGACCGACTGGGGCACCAAAGTCGCTGGGGCTTGGCCGCAGATCCAAGCCGCGCTCCGCCAAGCCAGGGACTCGTACAAGCTCCACGAAGAGAAGTGGAGGGGGCCCCAACCCACATACACTGCCGGGGACCAAGTTTTTCTATCCACCAAGCATCTTAAGTCAACCCAGCCGTCCCGCAAGTTTGCCAATAAGTTTGTAGGACCCCTCCGGGTGGTGGAAGTCATTAACCCTGTGGCGGTTGAGTTGGACCTCCCGCACACCTGGCGCAAGGTCCACCCAGTCTTCCATGTTAGCCTGCTCAAGAAAGCGGTGACCGACCGCAAATGGACTCCGGCCGCCGACACCCCTGTGCTGATCATGGTGGGTTCCCACACCCACTTCGAAATCCGTGAGGTTTTGGACTCTCGGCGTCTCAAGGGCCGCCTTCGCTATTTGGTGCGGTGGACTGCCAAGGATTTACAACCTGAATGGGTGCTGGCCGGGTGCTGGATGCTCATGTTAGGGCCCCCCGGCTGCTGAAAGCCTTTCATGCTGCTTTCCCTTCCAAACCGGGACCCTGATTTCTCTCCCTCCCCTTTGCTCTTCTCTCCTTTGCAGGTCGCCCGTTTTCGGAGGGGGGCACTATGTCAGCGCCACTCGGCCCGTTTGTTATGCTAACGGACCAAGCACCGCGCACCATCAGATAACAGCAGCATCTGGCGGCCTTTGAACTGTTCCCGCCTTTGAAGTGCCAGGCACCTCTCCTGATCTTTGATATGCTGAGAGCCGGATGGTCAAGCCCAGGGAGAGGAGGGGCCCAGCAGGGGGGCGGGCCAGTGGGGTTTGAAGAGACTGTTGTGTGGGAAAGGGTCAGTTCTATCTTTGGCTGCCCTGGACTAAGGACCTATTAAACTGCAATTCCTTCAACTCTACTTGGAGTGAGTGTGGTTCATTAGACCCCCCTTGCCGGAGCTTACACTGTATGGTTTAGCTAAAACTGAAGAGAATTATGGTTGTGGCTTTACTTAAGAGCTCTTTGAAAATTACTAATTTCCATAATTTGAATTCTGCACTGACCTCTGTTTTCGTGTGGGGAACATCTCTAAGGAGCTGAAGACACTGGAGCTGTGATCTCTCTTAAGAAAATGAAGCGCCTCCTTTTGAAAGGATATGCTAACAGTGAACACAAGTCTTAATTTGAACTTCAAACAATGGAAGAAGGAACAGTTCCCATTTTATATAAAGCAAACAGATCAAATATAATTTTCTTACTGGAATGAAAACAAACTTCCGTAATTAAAAAGAAAAGTTTCAAGGCCTCTAGTTTTCAAGAACAACAGCAAGGGACCAAAAGAAACTGTTCTTTCTTGTAGTGTTAATATTAAATATGACTTTTAATTAGAATAACAAATACCGGAGGGAAATACATTAACTCCCAAACTGAATTATCTTTTGAAAAAGAATAAATCTTAAAATATGCTGGTTTTTTAAAAAAGAAACAAACAAGCAAATGTAAAACTGTGTTTTCCCCTCAATTGACATAAACTTACTTGAAAGAACGAAATAAGAATAATTTGCATATTATCCCTAAATGAATTATCAATGTACTTTATTTTGCTGAAGCAGAGAATTTCCAATTCCATAACCTCTTGTGGTCCCAGTCCAGCCTATTGGCATCTCCTAAACTCCCTCTTCTTCATGACACAGTTTCCTTAAGTAGTGTAGCTTTTCTTCCACACGATAAACAAGTTGACATGTTTTTCCCTAAAGCTTAGGACATCATCTTATGGATTCTGGACTCCATTTTCATGTGTTCATAAGAAAATGGTAGAAAAACCTTCGGGAGGGGAAAGGGACTTCCGGGTTTCAAAAAAGCTTCGATATTGCTTCAAAAAGGTAATTTTAATGAAATTATTACGAGCAATGAGTTATCAGATGCGACTCTATCCATGCCTAATAGATAGATACTTGTGCAAAGTAGTATGTGGCTTTGTGTGGTGTTACAAACCACACTACAAAATTCAAGAAGGGAAGAATGTGTTGAAAGTATGCATTTACTATAGGTATTTGTTAACTTTAATATGGGTTTTTGTATGGTATTCCAAATCACAAAATTCTGGTTTGTGAATATCTTAGGATTAGAAAGTGTGATTTCAGTACATTGCATATACATATTGCATAGAATCAATTCTATTGCTCGGTGGTTTATAGTCATTTTTTTCATCAGAGTTGTAGCTCAATATCATTTAGAGAGCCGAACAATCCTTTCCTTTGGCACAGAGAATAGTTAGAGCTCGATAAAGTCAGTAAAACACAAGTGCTTACATTTCACCTGCAAAAGGGTCAGGCTGTGTGGGTGTATATACATCTGGCCTCTGATTTCTCCTTTCTGAAGGAGAGAGAAGATATTCATTGCTCTGCCTGCAGGCTTTCAGTATACGTTCGGTTGACATCAGCATAAACAAATTTGATGAATAGCTTGTCATTTAAAATGCCTGTATAGGTGAACAAGCACATAGCCCTTGTCAGTATTCTCTTGTGTTATATACAGGAAAAAACATACTCATACCTATGAGGTTCTGTCAGGTAACCCTTTTAGGAACAGATTGGAAACTAGAGAGGAATTGTGTACCTTTAGTAGTTCTGTAGACGAGGGAATTTCAACAGACTTTGTTTGTCATGCAACTAGGTAACAAGCTTGTCACACAACCAGGTAGCAAATGACATGTGCTAAAATTCCCTCTTCTACTCAACCAGTTACAGGAGCCTTCTCCAGTTTTCACTCTGGGAAACCTAAAGGAGAAACAACACACCACTGCAAATTTTGTGTTACTTTCTGGTATGCAATGTCCTGGTTATGGAGGAAACGTTCTGCAGGAAAATATATTGTGGAGTAAACCCATAGACCCTTGTACACTTTGTTGCCATTACTAACTGACTGCAAGTTGAATTTGACCTATGGTAACTCTATGAATGAGAGACCTTCAAGTCACCAATCTTCAACCACCTTTCTCAGGTCTTGCAGAATCAGGTGCCATGGCTAACTTGATTGAGTCTATCCTTCTGGAATGTGGTCTTCTTCTTTTCCAAGTGCCCACCACTTAGTCTCAGTTAAGTTATTTTGACTTCTAAAGAGAGTTCTGGCCTGATTTGCTGGAGGATGCATGTGTTTGTCTTCAGTCCATGGTATGTGCTGAATTCTCCAGCACCATGTCTGAAATGAGATTTTTTTTCAGGTTTCTTCACTGTCCAGCTTTCACAATCATATATATTTACAGCACTAACATTTCACCATAAGTATCATGACTGTCTTCTAATTGTTCAAATGTGGTGAATGTCATGGCCAGCTTGGATAGTGAGGCCAGCAGAGGGCCAGCAGAGGAGTTGGAGACCAGCAGCTTCCAGAAGTCTGCTAGGCCACCATTGAAGGTGACCCCGCGGCTGAAGCAAACACTCCACAGCAGTCTGTGCAAGGCCCTGTAGTTGATGTTGAAGTAAACACATCTGAGCATGCTATAGAAGCATTAAACATACCCACACCTCTAGAGTGTTGATTACAGAGGGCAGGGATCTACAGGTCCAATCTCCTGTCATGAAGGAACACAGAATCAAAGCACTCCTAACAGAAGGTCATCTAACCTGCTTAAATACCTCCAGCGAATGCGATTCCGCCACACTAAGGCAGCATATTCCACTGACAATCTGCTCTTATGGTGTTCCTTCTAATATTCCATTGCTTCATGTCCTATTGAAGCAGAATAGAATGACACTATTACATCCCTTGATGAAGACAGTATGCTCTTTATTGCTGCAGCCTACAATTTTATTGACTTTTTAGCTGCCACATCACACTGTTGACTCGTGTTTAGGCTGTTTAACACCTCATCGGATGGGCTTGAAATCGGCGGCATATGCTGGTGCCTCTCCATTTGCCCCACAGAGCTCACCGGCTCTCATCCCATGATGTAGAGCTACTTCTGGCAGGGCTCTGTGGCACAAATGTCGAGGAACTGGCATATGCCACCATGGTGGCAACATGGGAGGCTTCCTGGGTTACATAGGGATCAACCAGGGAAGCCAGGCGGTGGATGCTTCCCCCCCATGGGATGGGGCTTTGCGTAAGTCATCAAATGCAGAGCGTGTAGGGATGGATTGTCCCCACTAGCTTCTCCACAATCAGTGGCAATTCCGGTAGCAAATGTGATAAAGTCACTAGATCCCTTTTGCACATATTGCTGTCAAGCCAGATGTCACTCATCTCTTTTCTCTACCTTCCTTTCGTTTCCTTTCTTCTTTCTTTCTTTCTTTGTTTGTTTGTTTTCTTTCTTTCTCTCTTTCTCACTAGAGTGTAGTACCTTACATTTAATATAAAATCAAATGTGAAATGCATAATGAAGAAAGGGTTACATTTTTTTCTTTCCAACCATGCACACTGCATCATTAACGGAAGAAGGACCAACCTAGATGACTGTAGCCATGGTGAACATATATTTCTGTTCAAATATCCATCCTCTTCACATAGAAGAGCAGGGGTTGGTGAGGCCTATTGAAAAGGGATGTGGGTTAGAATACAGAACTCTTTTGAAGGGAGGGCAATGATTTTTAATTTAGCTATTCTGGAAGTTGCCATCATTGAAAGCTCTATTTGTTTCATTCTTCCTCTCTTTTTCATAATTAATTTGATATAATCTCACTTGTTTTCATTACTCCAGTTTGTGTTTACTCATCCCTGTTTATTTTAATTGAAGGCTCCATTTGTGTGTTAATTATGTGTAATAACCACAAGGTTCTCTTCATATCCCAATCTGGGGATTGGGAAAATAGCTTCCTTCACTACAATCTGATATGAAGGCAGCCTGGTTGAACTCGAGGCCAAATTCAATACTAGAATTGGAAATCCAGAGATGTCCCTTGGATCCATTCCAACTCTATGATTTTACAATCTAGCCTGGTTTAACAAGAGATCATGAGATATGGGGCAGAATCCTAGGGATGTCATACTCCTGGGCAAGCTTCCTTGATTGTGTGTTTGCAATTTTGGGATCATTATGTGATGGATGAATTAAGTTCAAGGTTGCATAGCTTTGCTGTTGTCATTTGCTTTCCAAGTAAGTTTTGCTTTATGGCAATCCAAAGGTTTTTTATTGGCAAGAGTTGTTCAGATATGGTTGGTTATTGCCTTCCTCTGAGTCTGAGATAATGTGGCTTGCTCAAGGTCACCTAATGGGTTATTATGGCGGTGTAGGTTTTCAGACCTGGGTCTCCTTGAGTTCTACTCCAGAATACAAATCATTACACTATGCTGGCTCTTGGTTGCATAACTAGATTTTCACAAATTCCATATAGGCATACATCCTATGGTTAGTCCCAACTATAGTGCAACAAACTAGATTCATCCATTTGAAATGTTGTTCTGCATGAGAGTTCTAAATATACAGTGGACTGTTAAAAAGAAAAATTAGCAGGTTTTAGAACAATTCAAGTTTGAACTCTCCCTAGAAGCTGAGATAATTAAACTGAGACTACCACTGGGAGCCCCCGGTGGTGCAGTGGGTTAAACCGCAGAGCTGCTGAACTTGTTAACTGAAAAATCGCAGGTTCGAATCCGGAGAGCGACGTGAGCACCCGCTGTTAGCCCTAGCTTCTGCCAACCTAGTAGTTTGAAAACATGTAAATGTGAGTAGATCAATAGGAACAGCTCTGGTGGAAGGTAACAGCGCTCCATACAGTCATGCTGGCCACATGACCTTGGAGGTGTCTACGGACAATGCTGGCTCTTTGGCTTAGAAATGGAGATGAGCACCAACCCCCAGAATCGGACACGACTGGGCTTAATGTTGGGGCAAACCTTTACCTTTTACTGTACTTTAGACATATCATGACTCATTAGAAAATACAATAATGCTTGGTAAGGAGGAAAGTAGTGCAATCATAGAGCTGAAAGAGGCCACAAGGGCCATCCCGTCCAACATCCTGCCATGCAGGAAAATACAATCAAAGGACTCCTCGAACCTGATGAACATTTAATTACACATCTAAAAGTCACTAGGTTGGGCAAAGGTGACCCTGAGCTTCGGCAAGGATAATAATCATCCTCATCATCATCCTCATCTTTAATTATACTCCATCTCCCTGAAGGGGACTCGGGGTGGCTAACATGAGGCCAAGGCAAAAATTACAACAAAATACAAGTATAGCAAAATAGAATACAAAAGGTAATAATACCATCAAAATAAATACACAACATAACAGAATAAAATAAACAGTTCCAAAATGACATGATAGAGAAATGAAATACAGTGGGCGGGACAAATGTACTAGAAGTATAATTGATAGAATTGATAAAATCCTGGAAGAGATAGGTAGAATGTGTTTCTTAGGGAGAATATGTTTCTGAGGGGGTGAGGACTCAAAAGGCTGAACAGTGGTATTAAACCTTCAATTAAGGGCGGAGGGAAAGTGCATCATGAGACGTAGCTGTAATTGGGACAGACTAAAATGGAATATATATTCACTTGCCAAAGGCACATAGGAAGAGCCAGGTTTTTAAGTCTTTTTAAAAAGCTGTCAGAGTAGGGGCTTGCCTAATCTCACTAGGCAGCGAGTTCCAGAGCTGAGGGGCTACAGCAGAGAAGGCCCTCTTCCTTGTCCCACAAGTCGTACTTGTGGTGAATGTGGGAACAAGAGGAGGGCCTCCCAGAGGATCGAAGTGCTCATGCAAGTTTATGGAGGGAGATGGGGTCACGAAGGTAGGCAGGTTCTGAACCATTCAGGGCTTTATAGGTGATAACCTGCACCTTGAATTGGGACCGGAAGATGAACGGCAGCCAATTGAGCTCCTTAAACAGCGGGGTACATCATTCCCTGTAATTCACTCCAGTTAGCAGTCTGGCTGCCGAGCGTTGGACCAATTGAAATTTCTGGGCCATCTTCAAGGGTAGTCCCACATAGAGTACATTGCAATAGTCCAATCTAGAGGTAACTAAGGCATGGACCACCATGGTCAGATCAGACTTCATGAGGTACGGTCACAGCTGGCGCATGAGTTTAAATTGTGAGAAGGCCCTCCCAGCCACCGCCGACACCTGCACATCACATAACTTTGATGTGTTTGCATCGTGTTTTTATATGCTTGTTTTATTGTGTGATGATTGATCTGCTGTTGGCCGCCCCAAGCTTCGGGGGGGGGGGGGAGGGTAGATAAATTCGAAGAAATAAATAAATAAATAAAGTATCAGCACTGAATCCAGGAGGACTCCCAAGCTGTAGACCTGTGTCAAGCACAGGTGGCCACCCCATACCCTGGTCAGACATGCGGCTGACCTGGAGGACCTCTGTCTTGTCGGGATTGATCTTCAGCTTGTTCGTCCTCATCCAGATGGTCTGTGGCAATTTTGTGAAAATGACACCACTTTGAGTTCCCCCAGGGTTGAGAAAGGTGGTATATAAATGTAATAAATAAATGAATAAATAAATAAAGTTCCATTTTTAAAATACTATAGCTCTCCTTCAGTGGTACCAGGACATAACTCATGATGGGTCAAGTCAATTTGTACTCAAAGCACATTCTTTCAGACGATGATGTACAAATGTCAGAATGTTTGGCTGACACTCATCTTGTTGACGCAGCTGCTACTTGGTCATTTGTCAAATGATCCCATTTTTTTCCTTTGCAAAAGAGGCAAGATTAGGCAGTCTAATAGATGCTTTCTGTACAGTCCTGACTAAACTCATTCTATTTGACTTTTCATCGCCAGTTTTAATTTTGCTGTTCTTCTACTAAAGAGCTTAGTGGCCTATTTGTTGTGCTGCCATTATGTCAACAGCTTAATCTGTTTTTGAAGAGCTGAGTCAATATTGTATTTTTATGAAAGCAAATGAGAATGTTTAATCATATTTTTCAGTTAACCTTGCTTTGGCTTTTCTCGGCTACTACTTGCTAAATTTGTTTTCAATAAGCAAATCTTTGTTCAGCCCCTTTACTTCCTCTCCAGTTTAAGATAAAAGAAAATGTGCTAGTGATATGGAGCAAGCCAGTGAAATGATACAGGGGTTACATTTCCTACATCTACAGTTACTCTTGGTCAAAATATGAACAAGTGTTGAATACAATAAACCTTTTGTGAGGGGTTAGAGATGCATAATTCCATAAAAGGTTTAAAAAATTACTTTAATAACCTGAGAATACCTATTTAAGAATCCCTAGGTCCTCCTGGGAGACTGTATGTTCAACTCTAACCCTACCCTAACCCTCTGGAAGTTGATCATACAATCTCCCAGGAGGACCTCTGGAAATTGATCATACAATCCTCTGGAAGTTGACTATAGAACCTTGGTGGAGGACATAGAGATTCCTAGAGAGAACATATTAATCAAACAAGAAAATACTCAAATCTACAAAGGTTAAATCCCGAAATGTGGAAGGCTTCCAATATATCATTTAATCTTATGTGGAGGAACATGCTAGGTGAGACATGCTAGTGTGTGGAAGAAGTAGTATAACCGGGAAACCATAGCTTTCAATGTACTGTTTGGAAAACACAATTTGACTTCTATACTCAAATAGCTACCTTTCCCCAGTTCCATACCCCCTAGCTTGGTGATAGGTGGTAGCTATGAACCATCTAGGAGTTTAAGATCATCTGGAGAGGTCCTGCTCTCGGTCCCACCTGGCAGGGATGAGAGACAGGGCCTTCTCAGTAGCGGCCTCTCAGCTGTGGACCTCCTTCCCTAGGGATATCATATCAGCCCCTTCCCTCTTGACCTTCTGTAAATAAAAGTGCAAATGTGGCTTTTTGAATAAGCCTTTAAAATCCAGTGCAATAGACAAACACATAAGTATGTGAAATTGAATACTGGAATGGCTCAGACAATGATTTCGACAAGGGTAACAGTGAAGGTATTAGTTTTATATATTGGTTTTATATATTATTTAAAGGTTTTATATTAATTCTGTTTTAAATGTGGTTTTAAGTGTATATTGTTAAGGCATCAAGTGGCTGCCTAGTTGTAAGCCGCCTTGAGTCACCTTTGGGTTTGAGAAAGGCAAGATAGAAATATTGTAAATAAATAAATAAATAAATAAATAGCATCTATTTCTATGGGGAGATTAATTGAGCTTAGATCAAAATTTTAAGAAGATGTTCAAGATGATTAATTCATAGATACAACACACTGAATATCTCCTTATTAAATCTGAAGGATATTCACTGATGAATAGAAGATGGTATATTTGTGATATATTTCTTTTTCAGTGAGTGTGAATGTGTGTATGAGAGACAGAGAGATCAAGAGAGGAAAAGGAGAGAATGAAATGTGGTACTTACTTACCTGTTCTTGCATTGTGATTCAAAGAGGTGATGATGTACACCTGTAACTAATGGCATGTACATTATAGTTTCTTTACTTGAAAAACTAAGATGTACTTCAGATAATGGGAAAGGAAAATAGCAACCCGACTTCCTTGCAATCGTTACTTCCTTTTATCTGATTTTTTTCGCTGATGTTTACTGAACATTGATCTGTGTGAGCCTAGCCACCTCCCTGTAGAAGAAGCTGAAATATGCTACCCAAGTAGCCGAAAGTAGCTTGTGTTCTCTCCAATATCATCTTCCCACACAGGCGCACAGGACTTGGGTTGCCGCATTACCTGTACTTAACTTTCCTCAATAACTATGTCCAATGAGCCTGAAAGACATCTGTTGCAGAAAGATATACAAACTGCCCGCAGGGAGAGAGCTGACATTCATATCAAAACAATCTTTATTCCATAGCAGAAATGGAGCCTTAAAATATCCTGTAAACAAGCAAACAACTCCAGATGGAGGGTTATATGGGGCGAGGAACCTTTGGGTCCTTGGATGTTGTATGCTTATAACTCCAAGATTATATATTTTCTGTTTTCTTCCTGCAGAGTTTTTAAACAGTGGAGGGAGTCATCCATTTTCCTTTGGGGGGGTGGGGGTTCTGCTGTGCTTATAAATTGCTTTTAATTCAGATGTTGTTTGAAGATGACTATTTGTGTCATTGTGCTTTCGCCTAAGCATTTATTGCATTTTTCATTATTTCTAAAATTATGGTGTAAGCTGTCTGGGGTCCCAGTCTAGGGGAAAAAGTAGGAGATACATTCAATAAATCAATACAATAATTCTTGTCTGCCCCTCTTGACATGGAAACAGATTGTAGGCATCATGGTCCAAAGTTCTAGAAGGCCAAAGATTCCCCATAACACATCCATATTTGTCTTTTGGTTTGTTAACTGAAATATTTTTACCTCAACCTGTATTGTGAGATCTTAGGGTAGCATACAACAGTTTAAAACATGTCTACCTTCAAACAATCAATAGTTGAAATGAGGCATTGTAAATACACATTGAACAAAATAATTAGTCAAAACAACTTTGAATACTACAATTTAAAACCATGTATATCTCAGCTTTGATGTAAATTGGTTCCCAAAGGTTTTGATATAATGCCATGTTTTGGCTTAGTATTGGAAAGAAACCAATGCTGAACTGTGTTGGATCTCCAAGAGGAAGATATTCCACAATCAGGGTGCCCACATCCAAGAAGGAGCTTCCACTTCATGTTATCCCCTTTGGCTTGAACACAGAGACTTCTACTCTTAGGCAGATAAGTGTAGGGAGAGGAGATTTATTTTGCATATACATTTAGCAGCTTACTGAAATCACTCTGGCGTGGAAGGGGGAATTGTGCAAACCATGTGTTCCACAAGATCTTGTTTACATGAGCATCCCCTGTCCATTGAGGCAAGGCATTAAAACAATAGACTGCTTAGAACCAGTAGCCTTTCTCCTATGTCTGCCCTGCTTTGTCTCTGCTATTGCCCAAATTATTTTTGCCTTCTGTAGTTGTAATGCCACAATAACTCAAAAAAGACCTTGGGCACCGTGACTGAAATATGGCATTCTAGAAATACAGAAAACACATTATTTTAGTAGTTTTTTGTCTCATGGCAAGGTTGCATATGAAAGCTGTTCTTCCAGTAACTAGCAAAGTGGATTGCAACCCGGCAGCCCTTTTCTTCAGATATTGTATATGCTCGAGTATAAGCCAACCCGAATATAAGCTGAGGTACCTAATTTTACCAAATAAAATAAAATAAAATATTTGGGAAAACTTATTAACTCGAGCATACGTCTAAGGAGAAATATGCATATATAGAAACATATTTATAGATCTATAGAGTTTGCAAAGGCCAGTGAACACTTCTAAGGAACAAAAATGCACATATAAAGTTAATACATTTAGATACACAGAAATCAGGATTACAAAAGATTTCAGGGAAAATACATATATAAGATGAATATGCATATAAATAAAACAGATAACACGGCATGCAAAGATTTCTAGGGGGAAAATCAATATATTATTTGCAAGCTTTGGGGCATGCATTTGCCCAAGGAAGAACAACATTCCTTTCTCTTTTTAAATAATAATAATAATAGATCTTGCAGATTTGCAAGTCTTTCTTTTTCTTCCCCTTCCGCCAATGCAATCTTTTCTTTCTTCCTAACTTGCAAGGGCTCTCCCCCCTCCTTTCCCTTTTCAAAACATCCCTTCCTCCCCCCTCTTCCTCCTCCTCACCTCTCTCTTAGAAAAATATGTTTCCAACTGCAGTCTGTCTTCTGGTTCCTAGCATCCAAAAAGGCTTTAAACTAGGACAGGAGCAAGCTTTGACCCTGGCGACAGAATTAAGGTCTTCCCAAGTACAGGAAGCCTTGGACCTCTATAAAGATGAGTGCCAAACTCAGAATGGGGTGAACCAAAATAGGATTTATTGAACACAACCAGTAAAAGAAGCTGGTGGCACAAAACGCTTGAGTTGATTGCAAAGTCCTTTACAGAAAAGGGTGTCTATTACTGTGCCTGTAAGTGCACAATGATGGTACCTCTATTAAAGTCCAAGGCGTCCCGTTGTCCTCTGACTTGCAGGTCCGAAGTCCTGTAGCAGGCCCCAAAATCCACAGCCTCTGGTGAAGACGGATCTTACTATATGCTGAAGATTCTGGTTGAAGATGTGGGTAAACCAGCAGGTGAAAAGAGGTTTTATTTATTTATTTATTTATTGTTCCTTCTTATATTCCGCTCCTCCCAGCAGGCTCGGGGCGGATCACAGCATAAAACCCGGCTAACATGAGCATTCATGTTGCCGTACAATAAAAACATAAAACATACAACATTGGTCCCGAGATTAACAATTGTGTCAAATCATGGCATTCCAGTGTCAAAGTGTTGGTCAGAGAATGAATGCGTTCGGCTAATTCACCTAGCCGAAGGCCAGTCTAAACAGGGCGGTCTTGCAGGCCCTGCGGAATGGGATGAGCTCCCCGGCGGCACGGACGTCATCTGGGAGAGAGTTCCAGAGTACCGGTGCCGCCACGGAGAAGGCCCTTTGCCTTGTCACGGACAAATGGCAGGTGCGGACAGATGGAATAAGGAGAAGATTAGACTCCCCTGAACGTAGTGACCTCGGGGGTACATATGGGGCAAGGCGGTCCCTCAAGTACGCAGCAACCTAGCTTCCAAACCATTGCTTGTCCTTGTGATCTTTGGCAAAAGAGGAAATGGAAGTGACGTCCGGGCCTTAAATAGACTCCGGAAAGGGGTGGAGTTGAAGGCAGGTCACCAGGTAAGAGCCAGGATGCAGCTCTTCCCCAAGTGGCCACATGTTAAGACAAAGGCTCACATGACCAAGAAGCACATGGCAAAACAGAGAACAAAGACCCAATGTTGATAAGATAGTGACTGCAGTTCGTCCTACCACCTGCTCCCTCGACCCGTGCCCCTCCTGGCTTGTTAGATCTTGCCGGGAAGGGTTACGTGGGCCTCTGTTGAATATCATTAACAGCTCCCTTGAGCAAGGGGTTTTTTCCAGAGTGCTTAAAAGAGGCGGTGGTAGCTCCATTACTGAAGAAACCATCATTGGACCCTGCGGTTCCCTCCAACTACCGCCCAGTGTCGAACCTTCCGTACCTGGGCAAGGTGGTTGAGAGGGCAGTAATGGAGCAACTGCAGTCCTTCTTAGATGACACAGCATGGCTAGACCCCTTCCAGTCCGGCTTCCGTTCAGGGCACGGGACGGAGACGGTTCTGGTCTCTATCACAGATCAACTCCGCTGCCAGCTCGACCAAGGCGGGTCTGCGTTGCTCGTGTTATTGGACCTCACGGCAGCGTTTGACACGGTCGACCACAATCTTTTGATCCACCGCCTGGCCATGGCTGGAGTGAGGGGGACGGTCCTTAAATGGCTGGCCTCCTTCCTCCACCAGCGGTCTCAGCGTGTGAGGAGGGGCGGGGTGGTCTCCGAGGGCTCCCCACTAGTGTGTGGAGTCCCCCAGGGGCCATTCTCTCCCTCTATTATTTAACATCTACATGCAGCCGCTTGCACAGCTGGTGCGGAGTTATGGGCTGGTCTGTCACCAGTACGCTGATGACACCCAGCTCATTCTGAGGGTGGAGGGCAGGCCGGAGTCCGTCCCCGATAATTTCCAACACTGCCTCGAAGCCGTTACTGGATGGCTGCGAGCCAGTAGGTTGAGGGTGAATCCGGCGAAGACGGAGATCTTGTGGCTGGGCCGCCCGGGCGGGGTGGGTGGCCGGCTTCCGACCCTGGACGGGGCGGCGCTGCATCCAGCGCCGTCAGTGAAGAGCCTGGGTGTCCACTTGGACTCCCAGCTGACCATGGAGGCCCAGGTCTCCATGGCCAGCAAGGCTGCCTTCTTCCACCTCCGCCAGGCAAGGAGGCTCGCCCCCTACCTATCCCGCACGATCTAGCCACGGTGATCCAAGCCACGGTCATCTCGAGGCTAGATTACTGTAACGCGCTTTACGTTGGCCTGCCTATGTCGTCGATCCGGAAGCTCAAGCTGGTGCAGAACACTGCCGCCCGGCTCCTGTCTGGGACCCCAGCAGGCTGCCATATAACACCAATCTTGCAGGATCTGCACTGGCTGCCTATTGAGCACCGGGTCGCCTTCAAAGTGCTGGTTCTTACCTTTAAGGCCATCCACGGCCTGGGGCCAGCGTACCTGAGGGACCGTCTCACCCCATATTGCCCAGCGAGATCACTGCGGTCTGAAGAGGCCAACCTTCTAGTAGTTCCATCCGTAAGGCTGGCCCACCTAACATCTACCCGCCGGAGGGCGTTCTCAGTAATAGCTCCCACGCTATGGAACGCCCTCCCGGCTGAAACCAGAGCCTTGCGTGACCTACTCCCGTTCAGGCGGGCCTGTAAAACTCATTTGTTTAGACAGGCCTTGGAGAGTAGGCCGGCGTAGATTCCACCTGGCTGTTTAGATTTGCTGCTGCTTATTTTAACTGTATTGCCTGTTTTAATTTGTGTTTTTAACTGTTTTATGTTGTTGTTTTAACCCATGGCACTATGCCACTGGCTCTGTGAGCCGCCGCGAGCCCCTGGGAGTCGGCGGTCGAGAAGTCCCAACAAATAAATAAATAAATAAATAAAATACAGGTAAATGGTAATCCAAACCCAGATAAATTCAGCCCCTCTAGGGGGCGTCACAGTCTGGGAGTAGAAGCAGAGTGAGGGAGGCTTTGAAAAACAAAACACAATGTTAAGGGGGGGGGGGAGATTGAAATATATCATATATTGCAAGCAATGTCTCAGAGCCTTGACCCCACTATAAGCCAAGGGAGGGTTTTTCAGCTGAAAAGGGGGCTGAAAAACCCAGCTTTTCTTCCAGTATATATGGTACCTTCCTTGTCTCCACCAATAGAGATCGTTTAGATTGGAGAAGGTCCTCCAAAATACAACAGTCCAAACTTCATCATCTGAGTTTCTAAGAAGAGTACAGACTTTATTTGGTCTAGGGCACATATTTGTTGAACCAGGCATTCCTCACCTCATAGATAGGAATTGATTTCTATCCCTGGTCGTTTTAACTGTGTATCTTGATACTTTTAATGATGTTTTTATGCTTGTTTTATTTCATATTGCTGTTTTTACCCTGTGTTGTTGTTGCTGTTGTGAGCCGCCCCGAGCCCGCCGGGAGTGGCGGCATAGAAGCCAATTAAATAAATAAATAAAATAAATAAATAGATGGTAAAAGTCTTTGTTTTAGAATTTTGAACATCACTTTGCTTGCAAAGTCAAATTAATGAAATGGTCTGGTGATTACTGTAATTTTTGATGTCCACTTTCTTTGAGAATGGAATGTATATTGAGTGGTTTCAATCTGCTTTATTTTCTATATTTGTAGACAGCGTTAAGTTAGAACTAGAAAAGATTTTGTCTCTGTAGACTGAAGCACCTCTATTGGCATGCCATTGGTTCCTGATGATTTATTTCACCCAAGTGCTCTGAGCGCAGCTTACACTTTACTGACCCTGAGTCAAATTCCACATCACATGAATTTAATTTTTAAAAAACATGTGAGAAATACCAAAAAACCTAATAAAAATCAATACATTGTAACAAATCCTCTCTGAACAAATCCCACCAAGAAAAAGCTGTGATAAGGTATTCTTAGAGTCACACTAAGTCAGAAAAAACTTGAAGACACACAGCGACAAGAGTGCATCCAACTAAAAAGTAGAAATCAATGGACATACAGCTAACATTTAGCTGAAATAGACAGATTCTACCATAATTGTGTCCAGGGTTTCTGAAACTTTCATTTATTTCTAGACTGAATAAAGTTTTAGGTCTAAAGGTGTTTTAGATGTTAACGGTAGGATAGTTTTTATTTGTCTATTTTCACAGGACAATTTAATTCTTTGTTCAGTTGAATTGAGAGCTTTCCAACAAATGTTTGGAAATCTGCTCTCCTTTTATTAATGTATATGTATATGTGTTGATATACTATGTGTTTTTATTTTTTAACCGTTCATTTTTAGCTGCTCTTCTTTTACAATAATACCTTAGAAATTCAAAATTTTGAGGGGAGGGGTTCATTTAAAAATATCTTTTTAAGGGGTTGGAAATTCTAAGGAATCTAGGCAATGCCCCCAAGAATTCTTTGAACCTCTCCCAATATTATTTTTCACATGGGTTGAAGTAAGAGTATTCCCACTCCTTTTTGTGAGGTTGGAGGGAAGAAATGTGATTATGCGCTCATTATTTCTTCTTCTGTGCCTTTGTGCCATTTCTGACTTACAGCAGCCCTAAAGCAAAGCCTGTCATATGTTTTGCTCAGCAAGATTTTTTTCCATAGGAAGCTTGATATTGCATTTCTCTGAGGCTAGGAGACTGTATCTAGCCCAAGGTCACTTTGACGGTTTCCTTGGCTGAACAGGGATTCAACTCTAGTCTAATCAGTGAAGCCAAAATTCAGTTACCCATGAGTCCGGTCCCTGACATGCTACCCTACCTTGTAGACAAAATTAACATGCAGATCAGGTTTGAAGGCAAAAAGGAACAGGGGTTTATTGCTTTCAGACCTGAAAGGATGTCTGCTATAGAATCTGTATTCAAAAGGATCAGACATCAGCATACAACACAGTAGAAGACATTTTGTTCACTTTGACAGCCATCTAAAGCCACAGCACCCTCCCCTGATTGGTCAGAAGTCAGCCCGGTTTCAATCTGGGCTCCTGTTGGCTGGGGAATCACCAGGGGGTAGATAGATAAAAAATGTGTTGAGGCAACTATGGTCTGCACAAAGGGTGAGCCTCGGCAACACAATGGGATGCTTATGTAAATATGAACTGTTCAGTGTAGAACATTCAGATTTTTTCTGCTTGCTGTTGATGTCTGGCAGTAGCTCATCTCCACAGATTGAAGGGAGATTGAAACATCTCTTGATGGAATTATCTTTTCTGGCTGGCATTGTCTCCTCTTGATGGGCCCACCTCTCACTAGGTGGGAGGCTGAAAAAGCCCCACACTCAAAAACATGATATACTATTTAAGGTTTCCTGAAGTACTGGGCATCATGCATGCAGATATGATTCCCTGTTCCAGTGCAACTTAGCTAATTGTAATACATAACAAATATTTATGGAACTCAAAAAGGTTATAACCATGTGAGTGTTATAAATGATTTTAAAGAAAAACAGAGTTTTGAAGCTTGGAGCAAAACTCCTTTAGTTAGGGGATTTGTAGATAGGCTGTTTGCCTGGGGTTTGTGGACATGCATTTTCTCTTCAGTTCCCTTTGGATATTATTTTGGTGAAAGGTTAACTAATCCCCCTTGGAATGTGTAGTTTTCCAGCTGGACTACTGGAAATGAAGTCTATTGCAGATTGGGGAAATGTTACTATTGCAATATTGTGAAACTTATATAAGTCAGTGTAGACTTATATAATGCAGTTTTTTAAAATGTCGGAAGTGAATTGGAGTCATTTCTGGTGTGAGAGAATTGGCCATCCGCAAGGAAGTTGCCCAGGGGACACCTGAATATGTTACCATCCTGTGGGAGGCTTCTCTCAGGTCCCTTTAAGGGTGTCAGGATCAGTGAAGATCTGACCTGGTATTGCTCTGATCTCCTGACCTGCCTGCATTGCTCTAATCTCCTGGCCTGCCTGCATTGCTTTGGTCTCTGGACTCTGCTCACAAGATGAGATAAGCTCCAGGTGTTGGCCTTGGGAGGCTTTAGGTCACACCGCTCTAACATGGCTAACACTGGCTTGCATATTGCTGACTCAGAAGGGATATGATGAAATATCCCCTGGACATTGGGATTGCTGAGTCAGAGGGGTATGATGAAACCTTTCCCAGACATTGCAGGTTAAGGGGCGTGTGGGCTGAGTATAAAAGGTGTGTTTGTTGCAGTGTATGGCCAACTCTGGCATCAAAAGTATTGCTGTCCTTTGCAATAAATGAAGGTCCATTACCAGCATCGTCCTGAGTGTGCGTCCTGAATTCATTGAAGAGTTTGATCCATTACAAAGGGAAGCTGGGGCTGACAGATGGGAACTCACCCTGTCTCACAGATTCAAACCACTGGCCTTCAGGTCAGCAGTTCTGTTGGCACAAGTGCTTAACCCATTGCACCACCATGGCTCCTATATAATGCAGCTAATTCCAGTAAACTAAATTATATATGCCTACACTGGCTACATAATGCAGTCCCAAAGCATTTTTTGGCAGCGTAGATGCGGCCCCAGTATCTTAATCCAACACTTAACCTACTACACTACACTTGCTTTAGCATGTCATCATTATAAAGTGTTAACACTCATAAAGTGTTAAAATCCAAGCTGTGGAAAGAAGCATTTATTATTCTTAATAAGTATGGACAGAACAAAGCTGGGGATTGTGACTTCCAAATATCTCCAATCATTGTCTTGTGCTGGCATAAATACAACAGGTTTACCCTCTTATTGCAGTATTTCCATGTGCAGAAAAACCAGCTATGAAAGGTGATGGGGCAAAGGGACTTCAAATAAGGCCTGGCATTTTATGAAGAGCAGCTGAAAACCTGGCTGGATTCCTTTCTGTTCTCCTCATGTGTGTATATGTGGGCTTGTGTGTCTGCTGGCATTTTGAAAGCTATAAGTGAGGTTGTGACCTGGGAATAGATTGGCAGAGTGAAGATATTTGGAAAAAGGGTCTGTCACTGAATAAATGAGGAGGTCCTGTGGATTTCTTTTTGCAGCAGGATCAAATGAAAAATGTTCTAGCAAAGAAGATGCTGGATTTCTGTAAACTTTCTTGACCAAGGACTGTACAATCACTTGGATTGCTATTGGCAGGCCTGAAGAATGGGAGTATGAAGATCAGGTGGATTGCAACTAGTAGTGATGTGAAATTCGAAGAGGCTCGAATTGAGAGTGAAAGGAAGAAATGTGTCAAGAGAAAGGCATGTCAAGCTAACCCTGACCAGAACTGCCTTCCACCTGGAAACAGATGTCCTCACTGTGGAAGAACATGTTGGTCAAGAATAGGGCTCCACAGTCACCTACGTATCCACCGCCAAGACACTTGGAAGGCCATCATACTCTGACAATGAGGGATCACCTAAGTAAGTAAGTCAATATTTTAAAGGTGAAGAAATAATAGTCTCTTGGAACTTTATCCCACGAGGGAGCCAAACTAGCATTGAAGCAGACACTGAAATGAAAAGTCTCAATTGCATGATGCCATGTGGATCACAAACAGCCAGATTGTAGGAACGTGCAACAAACCCATCCCTGTCAATACCTACTGTGGAGATTCAATGTTAACTGTTCACCTTTATTAAAATGTGACAGGGCAGGCTATCCCACCGCTGCCACCATTTGAAAAGATGTCCCCAATCTGTGAGGAAACTGTATATCTCGCTGCCACCATTTTGTACTGAGGTAACTATTTGACCACCGTTTGTAAAGAGAGATGATGTTAAAGCAGAATTGGTGCTTTTAGCAGAAGTACAGTCAGAGGAGAGTGATGCACAAGCACAGGCCTTAGTATAGCGAGGTAGCTTGCCAGAAATCATGCTGGCAGCCAAGACGAGAATAATGCACTCTGATTGGTATGTAAGGCACACGCAGTGATTTGCCAGGGAACATCATGTGCCTTTCCTGATAACACTAGCCGTGATTGGCCTAGCTAGCACCCAGCGTGCGTTTGTTTACATTGTTACTGATTGGTAGGAACCGCGCATGGGCAAATGAAACAACAACCACTATACAACAACAACAATTTTATTGATTAGCCAGAAGCCATATCAAATACACACAGAACACAGACACATTGCAATGATTCTAAAAACAATCTGAGGAGAATTCTAGACCATTACATCAATTAAACCGTTCCTCCCTGCTGGCACAGAGGGACGGCGTAGAATTGTTGCAAATTAAGGACAGGATGCCCATCTGGCAGATAACATACTGTGAGAATGAAGAATTAATACTGCGCAATGCTGTTTAGCAAATAAGAATGCAAGTAGATTGTGATGCCAAATAATGTGATGTTTAATTGGATAATAAAATGAGTTGATGCTATAAACCAATAATAATGATGAAGAAAGGAGGGACAAGGGGTCTGCCGCCATAGCGTGTATATAAGGGATAGTTGGAGATTGTACGGGGCTCTTGCCCTCAAGCAGCGAGTTCTGTGGGCAGACCCCGTCAGCTGATGTACAAATAAACTTTGGCTTCATTGACTGCAGTACGGTTGTTGCGTTTTCTCGTTCCTGTGCTCGCACGTACACGCCGCCAGTAAGTAAAAGACCACCTGGGAGTTTTGGGACTCCGGATTTGCTGCTACAATGTGAATTACTATTAGGCTTCCGAGTGAGGCTTGTCTTTAATAATATAAACACCAGGACGCTTATGAACCAAGAAACTGTAACAAGTTTATTTTTAAATGTGAACTTTAGCTTGCTGGTTACGAAGTATCAATATTCTCTCTCGGAGGTACAATGCTTAACGGTTATTCTTCCACAGAGACTTCTTTCTTAAACGTTACACAAAGTTATGCAGTTGTTACTTTCTCATAAGGATTGTCAGGTCAATTTATAATCTATTCTACTAGTATACACTAGTCTTAAAATAGGCGTTTCTTGCCACCTTTATGCCTCAGCATAAACTCCAGGCTGGCTCTCTCAGCCAAACCTCTGGACTTAAAATAGACCTTGATCTGGTCTAAACACAACTGCTCTCTCTGAGCTTCTCAGTACCAACTCCCCTAGAGCTGGTCTGACAGTTAAACTGTCAAATTCAAACTTAACATTCTAGAGCTAGCCTTGGCTGGCTCTGCCCACTGTTACCATGACAACACATTCCCTTAGGAGGGAAATGTCTCCATTATCATAGTTAACCCTTTAGGGTCTGTCTAATACTTAACCCTATTTCAAATACAAATGTTATCATACCACCACATATTCAACTATAAAAACAATACACAAATTGACTTCATTACACCTACCATTCCACAATGTTCCCATAAATGTGGTGAAATCATGGGATTTATAGTTTGGAGGATGCCAGCATTTTTTGGAATAGAAGGCTAAAGATCTTGGAAAATGATAACTTGCATGATTCCATACCACTGAGACATGGCAGTTTAAGTGTGTCAAATTGGAACTCCTAGCATTGTTGTCACTGGTTGCTAGAAATTATAGTCCATTGACATCTGAAGTGTCACACATTAGGTTAATTTATTGAACTTAACAGAACTTTAAAACCATATGTTAAATCTATTTTAAAACAGCACATTCAGACATTCATGTTAAAAATATAAATACAGTTATGGAGATGGAACTTAACACCAATCCAATTAAACCAGATAGAGAAAAAAATCAAATCAATGTTGGAGAGGATGTTAAGAAATAGGCTCATATATACATATGTATGTGGTGGACTTGCAAATATATACAAATCATTTGGAAAATGATATTTACAGAGATAAAGGGGATAACAAAATTGGAGAGAATGAGCACAACAAAAATATCTATATTGTCAATATATGACAACATTAAAATACCACAAGAAATAAAGGAGTCAATCTCCAATTTACTAACAGCGGCTAGGCTGATAATAGCTAAAAATTGGAAAGAAAAATATGATTCTCAGTTAGAAGATTGGTACAATCTTTGTCAAGTAGGAGATAAAGGTACCACATTAAGTGGGGAGGCAAATTTTGACTGATTTATGAAGCCATAAAGAACTCCAGGAATCGCTGAGGAATGCAGAAGAACAACAAGGGAAGCTGGAAAACGCTGAGAGAGATGAGGAGTGCGTCAGCTCCACCTGGTGGCCAGAAAGTTTGCCTCTGTTTGTCAATATATGTATAATGTCAAAATGTATGTATTGTACTGTGATAAATGTCACATGTTTATATGTCATATGTTGAACTGCAGGGATTGTCTGCAAGTATGTGTACTGTAATCCGCTCTGAGTCCCCTTCGGGGTGAGAAGAGTGGAATATAAATAAAGTAAATAAATAAATAAGAGTTGTACACCTACTACCAGAGAAACTGTGACCCCCATCATTGATGGATCTGAATCAAGTTTGGCACACAGTACCTTCCTTGGCCAACTGAACATACTGGAGGGGTTTGGGGAGAACTGACCTTCATTTCTGGGAGTTGTAGTTCACCTATATCCGGAGACACTGTGAACAATAGACTGGGACCAAACTTGGCACACAGAACCCCCATGACCAACTGAACCTACTGGAGGGGTTTGAGGAGACTGACCCGCCATGGTGGGAGCTGTAGTTTATCCTGCAGCCAGTGACCCCACAAACCCTACTGGTGATGCATCTAGAGAGCAAACATGCCCAACATGATAAACTTTTAAACACTTATGAAGTTTAGGGGGTTAACCTGGCATGACATGAGTTGTAGTTTACCCACAACCTTATGCATTTTGTTATGCATTTTGTAAAATACAAAAAATGACTTTTTCAAATAACCTGGGCAATGCCAGGTACCCAAACTAGTAATAAATAAAAATATAAATACAGTTGAAAGAAAGTATATTTGTATTTTGATGTGAATGTCTTCATGTTCTATTTTGAAATTCTGCTTTAGTGACCTATTGGCTGCATAAAATGTATATGTTATAATAATGACAATACAATGATACTACATAGAGTACAATACTCCAATTCAAACAGCCAGGTTTAAAAATGTAGTTACAAGCTGAGTTCAACTGCCTGTGTAATGGTGGTTAGTTCCTATGTAGAACTCCCCTTCGTAACAGGCAAAGATAGATCTACGGAACAACTGGACAATGTGACTGGAAAATGATTTTAGTAAGGAGATGCTGAGGATTTTTTATTGGTTTGCACAGTTTTATATTTTATATGCTAATGTTTTAGATTGTATTTTATATTGTTGGGGGCATCGAATTGTGGCAACTGTAAACCGCCTTGAGTCGCCTCCGGGCCAAGAAAGGCGGTATATAAATACGGTAAAATAAATAAATCGTGCAGCTAGGAAATGAATGTGTCTATTGTACAAAAGGCAAAAAAAGTTTAACTGCATGTATAAGCGACACGACACTAGCAGGATGCCAGCCAATATGCTGTTTTAAGTTCTATTTTCATTGAGAATAGTATTAAATGGAATGGTTATAATGTTTCTGCATACCTGCAAACTCTTCTGGCTTCTAATTTCTTCACTTGCTGACAAATAATTAACTTGCATTCTGGGCAGCAGTTTATAATACTCTAAGAATATTTAGTAAATGTCATGACAGGTTCACCATAAAACTACCATGTCCTATCTGGAGGAGGTCTCTTTGGATTAGAAGGAGAACGAGAGTGCCAAAATGGAGCCAGAGGAGTCTTCTCATAGCATTGGCAGAGGACAAGAAAAGAGCACAATTCCTGAAAGAAGAACCAGGAAAATAAGACTCTGACTGTAAATAGGTCAGCTGCTGCCCTCACCTTTTTGCCTTGCTTTTTTAAAAACTCATGTTGTATTTTCATATTATCGGTCAAATAAATACATTAATATTATTATTATCATCATCATCATTGGCAGAGGAAGAGCTTGGCCCATCCTAGGCAGCACTTAAAATTGTGGGGAGAAGACAGGGGCATATTTATTTATTATTTATTTATTATTCGGGCTTCTATGCCGCCGACTCCCTGAGGTTCGCGGCGGCTTACAGGAGCCGAAGGGCACAGTAAAATACAGGCAATAAGCAGTTAAAAACAATTAAAAACAACAGCAGTACAGTAATTAATAACACAGTTAAAACAATGAACAGCACATCATCCTCAGAAGAACGAATAGATGGCGGGGCATGGGCAGGACTTACTCACCAAAGGCCTGCTTAAACAGGTATGTTTTACAGGCCCGTCTAAGCGGGAGCAAGTCCTTCATAGTCCGAGTTCCGGCCGGGAGGGCGTTCCACAGCGTAGGTGCTATGACAGAGAACGCCCTCCGGCGGGTAGCAGTCAGCCTTGCGAGTTTAGCTGAAGGTATCTCCAGGAGATTGGAGTCCTCAGACCGGTGATCTCGGAGGGCAATATGGGGTGAGACGGTCCCTCAAATACGCTGGCCCCAGGCCATGTAAGGCCTTAAAGGTGAGGACCAACACTTTGAAGGTGATCCGGTGCTCAATTGGCAGCCAGTGCAGATCCTGCAAAACAGGTGTTATGTGGGCGCCAGCTGGCGTGCCAGACAGGAGCCGGGCGGCAGTGTTCTGCACTAGCCTGAGCTTCCGGGTCACCGACAGAGGAAGGCCAACGTAGAGCGCGTTGCAGTAATCCAGCCTTGAGATGACTGTGGCTTGGATCACCGTGGCCAGATCGTTCCGGGAGAGATAGGGGGCCAGCCTCTTTGCCTGTCGCAGATGAAAAAAGCGATCTTGCTGACCGCGAGACCTGGGCCTCCATGGTCAGCTGGGAGTCCAAATGGATCCCCAGGCTCTTTACGGAAGGCGATGGGCATAACACCGCACCGTCCAGGCTCGGAAGCTGGACATTAACATCACCCGGGTGACCCAGCCACAAGATCTCCGTCTTCGCCGGATTCACCCTCAACCTACTGGCTCACAGCCATCCAGTAACGGCTTCGAGGCAGTGTTGGAAATTATCGGGGACAGAACCCGGCCTGCCCTCCATCCTCAGAATGAGCTGGGTGTCGTCAGCGTACTGGTGACACTCCAGCCCATAACTCCGCACCAGCTGTGCAAGCGGCTGCATGTAGATGTTAAATAACAGAGGGAGAGAATGGCCCCTGGGGACCCACAGAGTAGTGGGGAGCCCTCGGAGACCACCTCGCCCCTCACATGCTGAGACCGCTGGTGGAGGAAGGAGGTCAGCCATTTAAGGGCTGTCCCCCTCACTCCAGCCACGGCCAGGCGGTGGATCAATAGATAGATAGATAGATAGATAGATAGATATTTATTTACGGTCAAGGACCAACGTCACATTGTACAGAAAATAAAAACAATATAAATGTTAAAACTCCGTTCAACTTTACAGTTTAACACCAACAGTATCTAGCCTATTGTGTTTCTGCATTCAATTTAATATGCTGGTTCCTCATAGCTAGAACGGCCATGAGATATTTGGCCACCAGGTTGGTTGTCTCCTTGTGTTTGTCGTCGAGCAGCCAGTATAGGTAGAATTCCTCAGATCTGCCAGGTAAGCGGGACAGTATTGGCGAGATTAAGGAGAGGCGAGCATCCACATACAGAGGGCAGTAAAAGAACACATGCTCTATAGATTCAACCACCCCTACGTTGCAGGGGCATATACGTTCATGATAGGGTGTTTTTGTGTACCTGCCCAGTAGCACGGCTGTTGGGAGAGCATTAACTCGGGCCAGAGTGAACACTTTCCTGTGTTTCGGGTTTGTTAGATTTGTTAAATAATTTTGTGTAGCAAAGGGTACGTTAGTACTGCATTTAAATAGTGGCTGGTATCTGGCATAGGCTAGGTGTTTTTGGTAATCTATATCCATTGTTCTGCGCCTTACTGCTACTCTTGCATTCGTATATCCCAGGAGGTCTAGTTCTTCTTCCTGTAACCCTGGATCAATAGATTGTGGTCGACCGTGTCAAACGCTGCCGTGAGGTCCAATAACACGAGCAGCGCAGACCCGCCTTGGTTGAGCTGGCAGCGGAGTTGGTCTGTGATGGAGACCAGAACCGTCTCTGTCCCGTGCCCGGAACGGAAGCCGAACTGGAAGGGGTCTAGCCATGTTGCATCATCTAAGAAGGACTGCAACTGCTCCGTTACTGCCCTCTCAACTACCTTCCTGGTCAAAAGGTTTGACACCCTGTCAAGTAACATACATTAAAATGCCAGGAGTGAAAGGTCAGGCAAGATTGTGCCCCGCTTTAAATAAAGAAGGCTAAGCAAGTGTGGCAAGCTGGACTGATTAACTTGTAAACTTCAAGTCATTTCTGATCCTATCACAGGATTTGTTGGAAAGATTTGATAAGTGAGCTCACCTCAGGCTCTTTTCTCATTGCAAGCAACGGCTCCCAAATGACTCTGCAACCTTGTCTAACATTGTTGGCTTTCTAGATCAGTCAACGTCAGCGTATACCTTTGGATTACCCTTTTTGACAATTCCCCTCAGAGTCTTACATTCTGATAAGAAATGCCTTTCTCCTTTGGATTGCTTGAACCACACTTCTCTTAGTAAGCCTGTTAGGGTTGCTGTTGCTTTTGCATGCCTGTAAGTCATTTCTGATTGCAACCCCAAGGTGAACCTATCACAGCCTTTTCTTGGCAAGATTTGTTTGTGGGAGGTGGTGCCTTTGGCTTCCTATGTGTCTGAAAAACTGAGGTCAGCTTGAACAGGGATTAGAACCGTGATCTCCAATGTTCAAACAACTGCACTATGCTGCTCTTGTTTTTCATCTGCAAGTTTCTTTTGACTAAAAGTATGCTCACTTGGGACCTTTCTGGCCTTAAACAGGATAAAATGAGAGTCCTCTTAAAGGTGCGTGTGTGAGGGTAAATGTGTGTGTGTGTGTGTGTGTGTGTGTGTGTGTGTGAGAGAGAGAGAGAGAGAGAGAGAGAGAGAGAGAGATTTACAAACATAACTACAAAATATAAAATGAGCAAAAGGTTTTGGCTTCTTTTTCTGCTGTTTCTAAAGATGGACACCAAGCTGCATCCAAAATGTGTGTGTGCAAATAAAACAGCAGGACGAGGTTGTGAGTGCATCTTCCTGGTTCTCCCCAGTGTTGCATGTGCTTGCGATTCTGATTGCATTTAGAAGTCACTCCAAGCTGTTTGCCCATTGATGTTTGAGGAGTCAGTTTGCACCTAAGAGACAATGATGACTTTATCATAGTGACATGACTCTGGAAAGAAAACGGCAATCCATCTCCTGCCAGAGGCTTCCTTGGCCTTCCTTTTACAGAGGCTGCTGAAAGGCAAGGGCAACTGAATCTACAGCATACAAATCGGAATCGACTGTGCTTAATTGATAGTCAGCAAAGATGAGATTTAGTAGCTCTCCTGACAACTGGCAGCTGCAGTTAACAAGGTTTTGCCCTCATAGACTTGGCCTGAGAATGAACAGACTATCGATCAATCACTTGCTGAGACCTTGCCTCTTCTTTTATGCCTCCTCCATCCAGCAAAGGAGCTGCTGTGAAATGGGGAGGGGGGATTCTTTAAAATATGGCCAATAGTCATTTCATTGTATTATTTGGTACTGCAGGAAGGCCAGATTTTCTGGAAACTGTGCATATTTAATAATGGGATTTAGCAGAATTTAGCAAAGTATAATTAGATTTAAATTCTATACAAGTGAACTTTTGGAGATGTGTTACCTTGAACTAAGGCTGGCAGGAAGAATTAAGCTCGGTGACTAATGAGGCCATATTTGCAGGACACAATGCAATTTGCAGAAGTGAACCAGATCCATAAATTATAGTTCAGGAAATATCTTGCTGTTGTATTTCATAAAGTACTGAAATCTGTAATTTTCTCATACCTGTTCTCTTCTTTTGTTGGGGACCAAAAGAGAGGAAACTTTATTGCTAGTTTCCACACCTGAATCAAACTATGTGATATTAATCTAACTTTCCAGAGAATTTCTCCAGTCTAACAATCACCAAATAAGCTGGCGGGCTCCATACTTGATGAAGAAACAGAGAAGAGCTATCCAAGGTGCTCAACTCTTCCCCAAAATAGGATGGCTGGGATTATTGAATTGGATCTGATGAGTTTCCGGACCCAATTCAAAGTTCAGGTTATTACCCATAAAGCCCTATATGCTTTGGGTCCAACCTATCTTTGAGATCACATCTCCTTCTATGAACCAGCACCAGCTTTAAGCTCTACTGGAGAGGCCCTCCTCTTGATCCCACCTTTGTCTCAAGTACAGTTGGTGGAGACGAGAGAGAGGGCCTTCTTGGTGGTGGCTCCCCAGCTTTAGAATTCCTTCCTAAGGGAGATCAGGCTAGTCTCCACCATCCAAACCTTCCACACATAATTAAAGACCTGGCTTTCCCAACAAGCCTTTGACCATGTTTACACACTCTAATAATACATATGAGGACCTTTAGATTCTTTATTAGCACTTTACAATTCTGAGATTGAATACACAAAGACTGTTTTATCTACAGCAATGGCTGTATTTTTTTTACCAGGGTACTATGAATTTATGATGTTGTGTTAACTGTTTATTGTCTATGTTTTGTTTTGCACTTGTTGTATTTTGCATGTCACTCCTTGAGTGTTCTGTGAGCCACCCCAAGACTCTCTGTGAGATGGTGGCGGTATGGTGGTCCGCCTGGGCTTGGCTGGAGTGACTACGTTAACAGCTCTAAGCACCCTATGCCCAGGGGATGCGACTTGCCTTCCTGTGAGGGAGAGGGCCCCAAAGACTTGACAGAACCAAGCTTCTGGTACAAAGTAACAAAGTTTATTAACACGAGACACAAAGATGGAAGTGTCTGGCTCCAAAACTTTTACAACTGATGACAGGCTCGTAGAATCTTGAGCTTCTTACTTGGTCCTTTCTTCTTTGGTCTGTATGGGGTAAATGATCAACGCCTCTCCTTCCTCTCTCTGGTCCGCCGCCACGGGTGGTGGACAGACCCCAGCCGCTGAACTTCTTTAAATCGAAGGTCGAACGTCCTTCCTCTGTTAAGTCCAGGGCTGGTTGAAGGCGGTATTTTTCACTAAAAGGAGGTGACAGGCCAGAGCTAGCAACTCCGTGGCTCAGTCACACGTCCCTGGTAGCCACTGAGGTAAACTCGGAAAGGTATCCCCCTTTTATAGACTTCAGAATGGGCGGGAAAACCTGAGACCCTGATTGGCTGGGACTCTGAGGTGACTTTTGGAGAGAAAAAACTAAGTGCTAATTAAATGGGAAAGGTCTGAGGTAAATTTAGGCGGGACCCTCCCACCCATAATAAAAACACTAACCCCAGCCCCCAAACAGTAAATAGACCTTTATAACAAACATGAGGCCTGTAATTAAACACGAGCATATAAATTAAACATACAAATTCAATATAAACAGGCCAAGCTTTGCGCAGGCCGCAATAGGCGGGATAGAAAATAAATTATTATTATTATTATTTAGAAGTTTAGACTGAAATTTTAGAGTGGAGTCTTCTTCCCACTGAGATGGAAGCTCACAGTAAGGATTCCACAGTTCCCAGAATTCCTGACATTTGACTATGCTAGCTTAGGCCTCTCAGAGCTGAAGTCCCAAACACCTAGAATCCAGGAATTACTTGAAGTCAGTTCCCACATGCCAAGAAAAATGAACCCTTTAAAAAAAAAGTAAGCATTTCCAAAAGCAGCAATGGTAAAGAATTTGGGTATGACAGGATTCAATGGATAAATAATTGAAAACCAAATTTCAAGGACTAAAGGTCACACGAAACAAAACAGCATTAGCCTCCCACTGGAAGAGACAGAGCCAACTTAACTTCCATTGTCAGGGAGGTCAACTGTTAGGAGTGTGCTAGGGCTTTTTCAAATGGCCAGGGTATTGTCTTCCAATGAAGATGAAAGCATCTAGAATTGGGTTGTCAGTTAGATTAACATAGACGGTTTGCATACTGGACTCTTGACACCAGATCCAATCTAAGCTAAGCAGGGTTTGTTCTGATAACTATTTGGACAGAATACTGCCAATGAATATCAAATATACTGGGTTGATATCAAATACTGTATTCCATATTTTAGAAGAAGGGACTGGCAAACCCACATTTGAGTGTTCCTTGCCTAAGAAAACCCTATAAAATCCATAGGGTTACCTTACATTTACAGGTGACCAGCACACCCACACAGAGGGAAAACCAAAATATGGAGAACATCCAGTAGACCCCATTAAAAGATGACAAATCTCACAATGCTTTAAAAATCTCAAGATGCTTGATTAAGAGAGTGTTCCATTTTTTTGCCTGTAGATATTTTAAGGTCTTCTTCAAGAATCTGCACAAATAAAATAAAATAAAACAATAACACATACATGCATGCATGCATTATTTTAATTTGATGTTTCATATAGCCTGTATGAACTTACTTACAAAGAATCTACTGATATTGATGGTCAAAAGGACTCTTAACATCATTTACTGGTGATTGAAAGCACATGAAAAGAAGGCTGAACATTTTAGATTCTATAAATAGGTGTTGGAACAAAACTAACAACTGTAACAGACCTTCTTACAACTATATGCTATTTCAAAAATTAAGAAGCAATAAAGAACCCATGATACAGAAACAAGATTTTGTTTATCTCTACAACATCTGAAAAAATTCAGAAAGAGGGAGGGTAATTTTTTGGGGTGGGGTGGATGAGAAATAGGTTTTTCAAAATTTCACCAAATTCTTTCCTTCTCTCCAAACTGAGAAATATGGCCGGGGGTAGGGGAGGGTTGAAATCATGGATGATATGCTTCATGTTTATTCTAGTAAGGCCATCAGTGCAGGCAATAACTTGAATTTAAATGGCAATGTATTGCAGAAATCATTCTTAATTTTGCCACCCTTCTAACACAATTTTAATTGAATTAGAGGTACTGTTCCAATATCTGGATCAGTTGACCTGCAGTTAGTCTGAGTTCACTTAAGAGTCTGTACTTATCTCTCTCCCCTCTCCTCTCCATGATTGAAAAACACATCACAAAGCCTACAATCATTCTGTTAGACCTTGTGTGTGTGCTTGTGTGTGTTGGGGAGGTATGTTTGGTAATGTGGGACTGCCAGTTGTTCATTTTCTAGTCTGATCTGGCCACGGTGGTCCATTCTCTGGTTACATCCTGAATAGATTACTGCAACGTGCTCTATGTGGGGTTGCCTTTGAAGACTGTTCGGAAACTTCAATTAGTCCAACGGGCGGCAGCCAAATTGCTCACTGGAGTATCATAAAGGGAGCATACCACCCCCCTGCTACGTCAACTCTACTGGCTACCAGTCCATTTCCAAGCACAATTCAAAGTGCTGGTCTTGGCCTATAAAGTTCTATACGACTCCGGCCCAGCTTACTTGTCCAAACGTATCTCCCTCTACATTCCACCTCGTAGCTTAAGATCTGCCGGGGAGGCCTTGGTCTCGGTCCCACCAGCTTTGCAAACAAGGCTGCTTGGGACGAGGGACAGGGCCTTCTCGGTGGTGACCCCCGCCTATGGAACTTGCTCCTCTGCAAAATCAGATCGGCATCCTCCCTCCTTTCTTTCAGAAAGAAACTAAAGACGTGGCTGTGGAACCAGGCATTTGGACAATGAATATAATGGCACTGAACATTGAAACTGACCTTGTGATTGTTGAGATGGATTGTGTAGCTAATGTTGTTGTAACTAATGTTGTTTTAATCTGTGCTATGTGTATGTTTTTATCTTTTTATTATACTGCATTTTATTACGGCATCGAATTGTTGCCATGTTAGCCACTCTGAATCCCCCTGCGGGGGTGAGAAGAGCAGGGTAAAAATGACGTAAATAATAATAATAATTTCTCTGCATGTGTGAGACACTACTATAACATTCCCCCGCATTCAGAACTACCAATCTTTCTCTCAGGTTTGAGACGAAACAAGAAAATGACAGAACATTCACGGTACCATTTTGGCTTCTGAAATACCAGGTTGATACAACTGCACATCGACAACAATCCTGAAAGGTATTACAGATCAAAAGACAGTGAAACAATCTGTTCCCTTAGACAAAATGAGCCTTTCAAGACCATCCGTTCTGTATTAATGGAGGTTTCATGATCCTTTTGAAGTCTCCAGTTATTTTACCAGAAATCATCAGGTCATTTGTGCTCATCCAGGTCTTAGGAGCCAGAAAACCACAGATTCTTGAAGGCTGGCAAGAGAAAATTGCCTGGTAGAAACTGTAAATTACTTATCAGCCACAATGTCAGATTGAAATGGGATCAATTCCAACTAAACAAGAGAAATAAACTGGTCATTGATGAGGTACATTTTATGGATGGGAGATGCCAGGTGAAGTAAGTATTGATGGGAACATGAAAGCACTATTATGAGCATGATGTCTGAAAATGCCATCTTAACAAACAACTACAGAGTTAAATGCAGAAAATCCGAAGCTTAAAGAGAAACTCAGAGAAGCTCGCTACATACTGAAACATAGACCAAAACAAGAGAGAGAAGGAGCAGTTGATCACACGAGGCCAGCAAATTGCAATTACAGCCGGACAACAGCATCTTGGAGTCGGGGCCCTTCCAGACAGGCCCTATATCCGATCCCAGATTTTCTGTTTTAAAGTGGATTATATGAGTCTGCACTGCCAGATAATCTGAGATAAACAGAACACCTGGGATTATATCCTGGGATATAGAGCCTGTCAGGAAGGCCCTGTGATTTATGTCATGAACCTCACTCCTTTCCGCTGGTGGAAGGCAGCCTGGAAAGCATTTGTTTTACAAACTCAAATAATCCATTAATGGGCTCCTTTTATTAACCAAACTCCTTCCAGTGGTCCACCTTAGTAGAACAATAGAAAGCGAACAACCCCAGGTGATAAATCAGTTATTATCCTGCTGTAATTTTCATTTGCCTGTCTTGCATGATAACCTTTGAAGTCTTGCAACAAGTAATTTATTTCAGCATAATCTTTCATCAGACCAGAGCTCATGGGATGATTTTTTAAATCTTGTCAGAAGCGACTTGAGAACATACTTCTGGTGTGACAGAACTGGCTGTTTACAGAGATGTTGCCCAGGGGATGCCCG
Organism: Anolis apletophallus; assembly: GCA_030556195.1. Lineage (NCBI taxonomy): Eukaryota > Metazoa > Chordata > Lepidosauria > Squamata > Anolidae > Anolis > Anolis apletophallus. The sequence continues at coordinate 171,094,140 of JARBWK010000004.1, forward strand.
GATGTGTTACCATTCTGCTGGGAAGCATCTCTCATGTCCCCGCAAGCTAGAGCTAACAAATGGAAGCTCACCTCATCTCGTGGATTCGAACCAGCTGGAAGAGGTCACTTCTTCATTCCAACCGCTGCTGCTGTATCCTCTGACGCCTATTCTACACTGCCATATAATCCAGATTATCAAAGCAGATAATCCACAATATCTGCTTTGAACTGAGTTATCTGAGTCCACACTGCCATATAATCCAGTTCAATGTGGATTTTATACAGCTGTGTGGAAGGAGCCTCAGATAGATGTTTATCAAATAAAACACTATAGTTGTTATTGCTCCAGCTGATGAGAAAGAAATCAAAACTAATAGTAATCATAAGCAGTAAGCAAGGATGAGAAGCTCATTTTGTTGTGTTCTCTTACATTTGGAATTTTTTTAAAAAAAATTGAACTGAGATCTCCCCTCCAATCTTTAATTTACTGAAAGCTATTTGTCAGAGCTGGGAACTCTTAGCCTGGAAGAAGCTCAGAGCCCCAGTCTGCCTTGACCTGCTTTGACACTGGACATTGGGGAATCCCCAGGATGATGCAATCCTCTGGGGAAAGTGCTGGATCAGAACGGAAGTGATGTAACCTCCTCTGGACATTGGACACTGTATGGGAATATGCTGACTCAGAGGAGGATGAGGTCATATCCCTTGGACAGTGGGATTGCTGAGTCAGCAGGACATGATGCAACCTTCCCAGGATGTTGCAAGGGAAGGGAAGGAGGGGGTCGGGGTATATAAGGTGTGTTTGGGTGAAGGGTCACTGCTTTGGCTTTATAGGTGTTATACCTGCAATAAATCTGGTTGGATCGAGCCCTGCCTGAGTGTGATCTTTACGGAGAATTGAAGCGTTCTCACACTATTGATACAAGTATTGTTAGCATGGAAGTCATCATTTTTCATTTGATTACTTTATTAGTGTTAAGGATAAGAAGTTTCTCATAAAAAAATAAAGCCCTCTGTCTGAGTGTGTCAATATATGTTAACTTTCAGTTTCGTTCATATACAAATGGCTTAAATTTCAATTTCACTCTGTACCACTGTGCCATCGGTGGCTCTATTCATAACATTTGACAACCTTGTAAAGCTGCTTATGAAAGTGATCTAGAACAAATTTGCGAAGCTCAGGTTTTGGTAGTGGCCAAGAGTGCATTTGCAGAGGTCACACTTGTGTACCACTTGTGCCCGTTCCTTGACCTCTCAGGCCTGACTACAGTTACACATGCCCCAGTTAGTTACATCTTGGTTTGGTTTCTGGGTTTTTTAAATATAGTGTTTGGAAACTGGTCCATAGAGCTGGAGCCAGGTTGCTAACTGGGGTTGTCTATAGTGAGCAAAACCTCCTTCTTGCAACAGCTTTTCTGGCAGCTTTATCAGTTTTCTGGGCACAAATTCTGGTGGGGACTTGATTTTATTCCTCTCAGCTTTCTTCACTCTCCAACTTTCATAACCCTACATAGAGATGGGAAATATGACATCATAGACAATTCTCACTTTAGTATTAAACAATATATCTTACTCTTTACTCTTGATGATGTTGTCTACTTCTTTCAAAGTTGCTTTTCCAAGTTCTTGTCTTCTGATTTCTTGACTACAGTCTTCATTCTGATTTATGACTGATTTATGAACTATTTCAATATTTTCGTTGCCTGTTTTGACAACCTGTGGTCATTATTTACGTTTTCTTAATATTCAGCTGTAATACTCAATTTTCTTCACTGTCCAGGTTTCATAACCATATACAGATATGGAGGACAAAGAAGGCTGAGAGGAGACATGATGGCCATGTATAAATATGTGAGGGCAAGTCATAGTGAGGAGGGAGCAAGCTTGTTTTCTGCTGCCCTGGAGACTAGGACACAGAACAATGGCTTCAAACTACAGGAAAGGAGATTCCACCTGAACATGAGGAAGAACTTCCTGATTTTGAGAGCTGTTTAGCAGTGGAACTCTCTACCCTGGAGTGTGGTGGAGGCCCCTTCTTTGGAGGCTTTTAGCACAGCTGGGCTGGGGGTTTAGCACAGCTGTAAATCATCAGCAACTATAAGATCTATCAACCAAAAGGTTGCAAGTTTGAAGCCCCAGGTCGGCGTGAGCGACCAACGGTCAGCCCTGCTCACTGTTTACCTAAACAGTTCGAAAACAATTTTAGCTGTAATTAGAGAAATTAGGTACTGCTAAAAGCGGGGGAGGTGTTTTACAATGCCATAAAGAAAAGGAAGATCAGAAAATGCTGGAATGAGGAAGTCCTGACGGCTCTTCATCATAGAGGATCGAGCGACAGCACCCCCTGTGGACTCAAGCCCAACCGTCCATGGCATCAAAACAACACCTCCTTCTGTTCTGTCTATCTGTATACTGTCTATACAAATGGCATTGAATGTTTGCCATGTATGTGTACTTCTGATCCGCCCTGAGTCCCCTTCGGGGTGAGAAACAGCATATTAAAATACATAAAAACAGAGATACATAAAAACCACATTGCCATTAAAACCACATTCAACTCGGTCTATAAAAGTGGTCACCCATTTCCGAATGAAATCAATCTCAGCTTATTCTGGGATGGCCTCGTTCCACATCCAAGTCTTCACCTGCCTCCTGAAGGACAACAGGGAGTGGGCAGATCTAACATCGCTTGGGAGAGAGTTCCACAGCCGAGGGGCCACAACAGAGAAGGCCCTGTCTCTCGTCCCCACCAGACGCGCTTGCAAAGATGGCGGGATCGAGAACAGGGCCTCTCCAGAGGATCTTAATGTCCTTGATGGCTCATAGGGGAGAATTCGTTCGGACAAGTAAACTGGGCCGGAACTGTATAGGGTTTTGTAGGTTAAAACCAGCCCTTTAATTGTGCTCGGAAACTAATTGGCAGCCAGTGGAGCTGGCACAGCAAGGGAGTTGTATCCTCCCTGTGCCCTGCTCCTGTTAGTAACCTGGCTGCCGAACGTTGGACTAATTGCAGTTTCCGAACAGTCTTCAGAGGCAACCCCACGTAGAGAGCATTGCAGTAGTCTATTCGAGATGTAACCAGAGCATGGACTACCATGGTCAAGTCAGACTTCCCAAGGTATGGGCGCAGCTGGCGCACAAGCTTTAACTATGCAAAAGCTCTCCTGGCCACCGCCGAGACCTGGGGCTCCAGGCTTAGCGATGAGTCCAGGATCACTCCCAAACTGCAAACCTGTACCTTCAGGGGGAGTGTCACCCCATCAAGCACAGGCTGTAACCCTATGCCCTGTTTAGTAACACAATGACTGGAAGTTATATCAACTGAAGCCAGGTTCCAACTTATCTGGGACAAGATCTTAAGGAAGGGCAGATATTTTCCCTTCTTCAGAACTTTTCCACCTGACTGCTGTGGAGAAACCATATATTGTAAAAGTTGTTCTGCTTGTTTGTGCCCATAGACCTTGAAGTGTGCCTTGGCGTCACCCGCCTTAGATCTGCTATTTTAAAAGTGTTAATTAAACTCGATCTGAGCTTCCTTTTTAAATGCATGCTACCTTGAGAAATCTTTTTGAGCCTCTTCCTCTGACTACAAAAAGAATTTGGAGGCTCGTGTTTCTTGTCCTCCTTTTCTCCCTACCTCTTTACACACCCTCCTTTCCTCAGATCTTTCCTTTAACAATTGAAAATAAGTATAAAAAAGGCCTCAGCTGGTAGCCTATGAACAGAACAGAAATGCGATCAATAAGATGTCGCTTCAGCTTCTTACAATTTAAGAAAAGAAGAGCTCCAGTATGCAACATCTAGAAAGTTTTTATGCTAAGAGACAGCTGTCCTATTAGTGGTAGGATAAAAAAACCAACCTGAAAATGGAGAATGAGACAAAAATCTATATATTTTTCTTCTTTGCCTGGTTGGTATGTTAGACGTGAGCTTTTCCTTTAGTTGCTGCTGCTTCTTCGCACAAGTGTGTGTGTTTTATATATATATAAAAACACACACACACATACTGTATATACTGTATATACACACACACACACATATGAACATGATTTATTGTTACTGCTAATTTATGTAGAACTGTGGCCAGTTCTTATGCTATAATGGTAGATTAATTATGCCTCTCAACACTGCTTTGAATCAAGGGAATGACCCCAAAGTTGTAATCTCTTTGCAATGACTACAGTGAAAAATAAACAATAAAAATAAGAAAGAAAGAAAAAACACTTCACATCTGCCTTCAGTCATACTTGCCAAAATAGGTAGCATGGTGAATCCAGGGAGCATGAATGGAAGAAATGGAAAGTTAGCCTTTCTCCTGCTGAAATTTCCCAAGAGTTGTGCTCAGGGGGAAAATTCAGAGAAGGAACATTTGTCTGGTATATATCAGTAACACAAAGGTTCTAATAGAGTTATGCAAACAGGTTTTCAAAATGATCACCCACATTTTTGCTTGTGGGTGGGGATCATTTCATTGAATGCAGATAACGGTTTTCAGGGATCGAGGTCCCATTAGCCAAGGAAATAACTCAGATTTTTTGTGTTGTCAAAGGCTTTCATGGCCAGAATCACTGGGTTACTGTGCATTTCTTGGGTTGAATGATCATGTTCCAGAAGCATTCTCTCCTGACGTTTCACCCACATCTATGGCAGGCATCCTCAGAGGTTGAGTGGACCCTTCAACCTTTGAGAATGCCTGCCATAGATATATGCAAAATATTAGGAGAGAATGCATCTGGAACAGCAACCCATTCATCTAGAGCACACATGTCAAATGCAAGATCTGTGATCCAGATTTGGCCTGCCACATCATTTTATGTGGCCCATGAGGCTTTCAATGGCAGGGTCTCATAATTACATTCATACAGTCTTACAATTATTTATTTATACCATTTATATTCTGCCCTTCTCACCCCACAGGGGACTCAATGTGGATCACAATGTACATATACAGGGAAACATTCAATTCCATAGACATACAACATATATAGGCAGACAACGTGCTACACAATTAGTCGAGAGCTCACCCCGACCCACGCAGGCCTTGAACTCATGACCTTCTGGTTAGTAGAGATCTTATGCAGCTGACTCCTAGCCAGCTGTGCTACATTCCCGGTGCAATTACAAATGGTCCTTTGAAGGCAACCATGAAACAGATGTGGTCCTTGGTGAAAATGAGTTTCATTTTCACCTCTGATCTAGAATGAATGCAGTTTGACACAAATTTAACTATCATGTCTCAAAGTTATAGAATCCTGGGATTTGTAGTTTGTAGTTTTTTTAGCCTTGTCTATGAAAGAATGCTGGGGCAACACCAAACTACAAGTTCTGGGATTCCATAGCATGGAACCATTGCAGTGGAGCCCCTGGTGGGGCAATGGGTTAAACCCTTGTGCCGGCAGGACTGCTGACTGACAGGTCAGCGTTTTGAATTCAGAGAGAGTGGGTTGTCATCTCCAGCTCCCCATGTGGTGACATGAGAGAGAGAAGCCTCCCACAAGGAGGGTAAAACATTAAAACATCCAGGCATCCCCTGGGCAACATCTCTGTAACAGCCAATTCTCTCACACCAGAAGTGACTTGCAGTTTCTCAAGTTGTTCCTAACACGGGAAAACCCCCCAGAAAATTCTCTATGGTGCCCCCCTCCCCTCCGACTCTGGAACTCACTCCCCAAGGATATCAGACAAGCCCCCACATTGGTAGTTTTTAGGAGGAGCCTGAAAACATGGCTGTTCCAGTGTGCCTTCCCTGAATAAAGGAAACAATGCCCTGCTTTGACCAATTCCCTGCAAAATGTCCTCAGAAGCACTTTAACTACCCGTTGTGTTGATCTCCCTACATTATCCTTTAAAACCCTTTAAAAAACCCCTGCTTAGATACATCCTACCTCTGTTCACGCTCAGTGTTTATTTTAAAATTTTAATATATTACATCTGGCCCGGCCATAAGGTTTTAAATTTTTGTGTGTTATTGTTTATATGTGAGTTATGTTAATTGTACTGTTTTATTTGCTTGCTGCTTGTTGTTTTACTGATGAGTTGTTGGTCTTTGCCTCATGTAAGCCACCCCAAAATCCCCTTGGGTAGATGATGGCGGGGTATAAATAAAATATTATTATTATTTGTGTGATTTGATATTGCATTTGCCACAAAGAGGGCATTTCAGCAGGTATTGTTTGTCACCCAGCCAGGTAACAAGAAATGCCTGCTGAAATCCCCTCTTCTACCCAAGCATTACTGTCAGGCCCAGCCAGAGCAGTTCAATAAACAGCTTGGCTTTGGGCTGACATAGCAACAAGGAGCCAGCAGAGGGGGAAGGGCCTAAGTCTGAGAGGAGGGAGGGAGTTTACCAGAAGGGTTTTTCACTGAGCGTTTTGGCGGGAAAGCCCAGATTCCTCTTTGCTCTGCCTGGAGTAAGGCTGAATAAAGCTCAATTCCTCTTGTTAACTACTTGAGTGAGTGTGCCATTATTTTACAGACCTACCGGGCCTGACATAAAGAGGAATCTCACAACAATGGGTTTATCCCAGTCTCAGTGCTGGTGAGAACCCAACCCGACTATGGAGAAGGTCTGTGCTCCCAAGGCGGGGAGGCACGACCGCCCTCTCAGAGGAGAGGGGTTTTGGCCGCGAAGAAGCAAGCGGCAACAGAGGCCTGCGAAGCCAGAGGCCTCCACCCGGGAGAATAGAGACAGTGTTCCCCACGGCCTCAGGATGGAAACCGTGGGTGCCTGGGTGGAAACTGAGGAAGATCGGAGCCTGAGCCATGCAGATTGGCAGACCCACAGTAAGGTGGATGTAGCCGAGGCTAAGCGGCAAGCTTTTGAAAACCTCCAGAGGCGGTTCCCGGATTTGGTGCGGTGGATGCAGGCGGAAGAATGGGACACTGACTCGATCCCTGAGGAGGAGGGCTGCGAGGATGAGCCTGCCACCACAGGCTACGTGCTGGGAATTCCCTATGTGGTCGAAGAGGGCCCCCCTCCTCAGGGCCCCGAATTGTGCCATGCTGTGCGAATTCCTGGGCGATGACGATGGCACGGAAGAGCCCTTCATTCCCCCTGTCCCCTGTGAGGAATCCGCAGCTTGGTTGGAGCCAGCAGCCCTGAGGAGGAGTGAAAGATCAGGCCCTTCCCCGGAGCCGACGCGTAAGCCCAAGCGCAGGGGGGGCAGGAGGGGAAGGAAAAGGCGAGTGCAGCCTTCAGAGGCGCTGAAGGGCAGTTTGCCTGACCCCATCCTGTGTGGTGACCTGAGCGAGGAGGTGGATGAAGGAGATCTGTGGTACCCCTCGAGTGACGACGAGGAAGAGGATGAGGGCCCCGTGCGAGGAGACCCCCTCCCAGCCACCTACGGCTGCGATGTGTGTAAGTTGGGGATGGCACATCCATGGGCAGTGATGTTCGCGGGCCACCTGGAGCATGGCCCCGGTGTGAGAGAGGACACACGGCTCCCGGGAGGAGAGGCTGTGGAGATGGTCCAGGAGTACCCTCGGGAAAGGCTCGAGGCAAATTCCGAGAGGAGGGTGGCCTTACTCGATCACATGCTTGAAAGGGCCGCGCAAGTGGTTTGGGAAGAAGCCCCTGAAAGAGTCCAGCCGAGGAAAGGTGCCCGGCGGAGGAGGAGGAAGAGAAAACCCCGCTTTAAACCTGGAGGCTGGGAGAGACCGAGCAGATCCTCTCAACGAGAGTGTAAGTGTGCCCGTCCCATTAGCAGAGGGAGAAGCTGAGCCAGGAGACTGCCAGCCAGCAGAGGCGGCTATTGCAGAGCCGGAGCTTGGGGAAGAGGCAGAAACGGGCCCTGGAACGGGCGGGGACAGAGATTGGAGCAGAGAGTGAAAGCGCCTCCAACCATGGTGAGTCAAGGCCAGATCCCGTGGTGGAAAAGTTGGAGGGCAAGGAGCTGCTTTTCAATTGCGCCGATGCAACTACCCCTAGCTGGGAGCCAGCTGGAGAAAGCTGCCTGCTTCCTGAGATTGCGGTCACCTGGCAACCGGCTCGGCCAGTGGAAGAAGGAAAGGGTTTTGTGCAACCCCCGGCGGAGGAATCCACTGTCCTGCCTGTAGCAACGGGAGGGGAAACTTCAGACTTCCCGAGGAGCTGCGAACTGAAGCCTCAGTCGCTCCATGCGAAACTGCTGGGTGAAACAAAACATCCAGGCGAAGAGGAGGGGTGCGCAAATTCCCCCTCAGTGCAAAATAGCCTAGAAGAAAGTTCGGCTGGGCTGCCCCAAATGGGAACTCTGATCGTGTGGGGGAGCAATCCTTGTAGATTGGATGTCTGGCAAGGTGGGAAGAGAATCTGTGTCTGCAGACGCAACGCCTCAGCCAGAAGCAGTAGCTGAAACAGAGGAGGCAGGCCCGAGGAATGACCTGCAGTGCGCAGAGAGCCCGGGGGAGCTGCACGTTAAGGCGGAGGCTGCAGACGGTTCCTGGGAAGAAGATGCCCCATGGAGTGCCATGATGGTTTGGACAATAGTTCTTTTCAAGTGGAACCAGCACAGGGCGGGGGCTGTGAAAGTGCGGCCCCAGCTAAGTGCGGTTGCTCAGGAGGAGAACGAGGCGGAGGACACGGAGCCCAGCAGAAAACCACCCAGGCAGATGATGACGATGGCAGAGGCTGAGAGAGACGCGCCGCCAAGGATGGAGGTCGCGCAGGAAGAAATCCTCTTGGAGCCCAATTGGGGTGACCGGGAGAATCTTCGGGGGAAGGCAGCCAAGCCCTTTTCGGAAGGGAATTCGGGTGAGCTGTGGGCTGCGAAACCTATGCAGTCGAGGACCGCAACGGCGGTTGCAGCTTGGTGGCTTGGAGCTCTACGGGGATGGGAGAGCATGTGGGCTGGGAGTATCTTTCGGGTTCCGGAAGGAAAGAACTGGAGGAAGGTACCCCATGGCAGGTTGCTGAGAGTTCCCAGGACTGGACAGTAGTGTTCAACCTCCAGGCCGCGATTCCCAGAGCTGAGCCACAGGAGACTATGGTAGCCGAAGTGTTCAAAATTGCCTACATGAACATTATCGCTGGAACATTCATACCTATCCCAGCTGGGAATTGTAGTTTTGAATGGTTGGGAGAGGGTTGCCTGGGGGTCTGCGCTCCGTTTGGGGCAAGGAAGTGGATAAGCAGACTGCTCTTTGAGAGAGCCTCTCGAGGGGTTGGTATAACTTGAGGAAGGAGTGTTATGTTGGGACGGATATCTGGATATACTGAACTTAGGAGTGAAATGTATGGCACTAGATTTTTGAGAATGCCCATTATATAGTTTCATCTACGTAAAGTAAAGATTTAGGTTCTGATATTCTGTAAATGAATATCAGGATTGATTATTTCCTTGTGGTAGAAATGCTTTCTTTTTAAGTTATACGATGCTCATTGCTAGAAATGTTAATATTGCTGACGGTAGTTCAAGGTGATGTTATGATAAGTTGTTAATGCTTTGCTTATGATGTTATGGATGCAGCAAGTTATGACCTGCTTAGTCAGATACTTTTTATGGCGTGATATATCGTTATAAATGTTTAGTGCATATGTATCGCTTATTTTCTGATGGGATTTGCAAATGTATTAAAATTACCAATCTGTGGGGAGGTTGTGTTTACGTTGTTAAGAGGCTAAGAGTTACCGAAGTATAGAATTTAGTGTAGGATGTTTCCTAGAATTGCCATTTTATAATTTAAAAGTATAAAATGACATTGCATTACCTATTTGTATAGGTTGCCTGTAGGATTGTGGGGGTTTTCTCTCTCTCTCCTCTCCCATTCATTCTTCTCTCCCTGTGGGGCAGGTGTTCCGGGGGGGGCGTAATGTCAGGCCCAGCCAGAGCAGTTCAATAAACAGCTTGGCTTTGGGCTGACATAGCAACAAGGAGCCAGCAGAGGGGGAAGGGCCTAAGTCTGAGAGGAGGGAGGGAGTTTACCAGAAGGGTTTTTCACTGAGCGTTTTGGCGGGAAAGCCCAGATTCCTCTTTGCTCTGCCTGGAGTAAGGCTGAATAAAGCTCAATTCCTCTTGTTAACTACTTGAGTGAGTGTGCCATTATTTTACAGACCTACCGGGCCTGACAATTACATGTGCAGGAATTGCTTTTAGTTTTCACTTTGACAACCTTATTTGACACTTGCTCCAAGTGGGAACAGCAATTGCACTGGCAATCTGGTTGACAATGGGAATACATTCACACTAGTGCATTGTGAGGGCAAACATTCTCTCTCACCCCCCTCCTTCTCTCTCCCCCTCCTCCTCTCTCTTTCACACAGACAGACAGACACAGACTCACAAATAATTTGAGAACATTTTGCTCATTTGGGGCGCTGGGTAAGGAGTATTCCTACCCCTCCCTTAAAGAACTTAAGGAGCTCCAGGCGATCCGGATTCAATTCCGTTTGGCAATGGTGCACTTGGCGAAGTTGGGTGAGACGCTGTCGGCTCTCCCCCTCACCAACTACCTACCCCCTGACGGTGATGGCACTGAGCCAGCTGGACTGGAGAGCCACCCGGCGGACTCATGCCCCCTGGGAGATGATTGCCCACTGGCTGCGCTGGGCCCGGGCAGCTGCCTGTGGTCCCGTGGTGGTAGCCCATGGCGAGAGTCGCTGGACACCTCCGCCCAACTGGCTAGAGTCCCGAGCGAGCGACCTCGTCGTAGGGCCTGCCGTTTCTCCCCGCCAAGAGGACTACCAGATTCGATCAAGATGGCGCCAATCAACCAGGACGCCGTAATGGCGACCTTGGCCCCGCCTTCGTCTCCCCCAGGAGAGCGGGAGGCGGATCCCCAGGTCTCTGGAAGGGTCCGGGGGCAGAGTCCAGCACGGGCCACAACGCACCCAGCCCCGCCTTCGCCTCCATTTTCCCCTTCACCAACAGAGCGAGAGGCGGTCTCCCAGCCCCCTGGGAGGGACTGGGGGCAGAGCTCGTTGCAAGCTGCCGGGCCAATACACCCAGCTCTGCCTCTGCCTTTGCCTTTACCTTCCCCTACACTGATACCGACGGAGCAGGAGGTGGACATACAGCTTCCTAAAAGGGACTATGAGTGGAGCCTGATCGAGGGCTGCCGTGGCAACCAGGATAAAGCCTGGGCTAAATCCCCTCCCAGAGTGGCTTCTGATCCCCCTAGTGTTGGGGGCATGGATACGAATTCGATGGGCTGGGCAGCTTCTGAGCCTGCATCCTTGATGCTGGAGTCAAGTGCCCACCCCCAGGCTCCATCTTCCTCTGCACCAAAGCAGGAAGACAGGGGCTGGACTAAACGGAGGCGGGGTCGAAGACGGGGTCGAAGGCGGGGCAGGGGGTGGAGCCAGAAGAAATCCCAGCTCCGCCCAGCAACACCCCCTCTTACAGCTACTAGCCTGCAGAGGGTGACCCCCAATGCCTTGGGAGCCATGAGGACCCTCGAACCTTCCCCTGGACCCCTGGAGCGAGGGAGGTCCGCGCCACCCGGGCCTGGGGCATCCGGAGGACCTTCTGGACTGCCAACCCCGGGTGTCGAGCTCACTCGCTGGTGAACCCTCACCCCAGGAGGCTTGACAACCTGACGACGGGGAGTTCAGAGCCACGGGCGTGTGGTGACCATCTCCCTCTGGAACTGGAAATGCTAAAGGCACTGTTAGACCTGTGGGACCCTCCTAGGCTTCCCTCGTTTGATGGCCATTAGCTGGATAGCTCTCTGACCCGTGCAGTCATGAGCCTAGCCTCCCCTTCCCCTGCCTTAGATGTAGCCACCTCCCTCTTGTTGTTGCATTGTATTGTTTGTATACTATGTATTTTATGTCAAACATGGAAACCGCTCCGAGCTTCCGGGGAGTGGCGGTATACGAAGTTTGAACTAATAATAATAATAATAATAATAGAGTATCCTGTTGGCCGTGGCCACCCCCAACTCCTTCAAGGTCGATTAAGTCACTTCAAGGATACTGTCCATCCATCTTGCCCTCTTCCTTTTTCCCCCAGCATCATTGTCTTCTCCAAGATTTCCTGTCTTCTCATTATGTGGCCAAAATACTTCATCTTTGCCTATAATACCCTTCCCTCAAGTGAGTCAGGCTTTATTTCCTGGAGTCTGGACTGCTTTGATCTTCTTGTGGTCCAAGGCACTCTCTGAATTTTCCTCCAGCACCACAATTCATATTCGTCTATCTTCCTTCGCTCAGCCTTCCTTGTGGTCCAGCTATTAAACAAGTGTAATAGAGCTAAAAACAGGCAAATATCAATATTAAAAGGGGAATTAACATTAAAATTATAATATTAAAAATCTGAACATACCTAAAACACTTTAAAATATATTATAAGATCAATTAAAAACAGTCCACCAATATTTTTTAGATATCTTCTAGGGGTGGTTGATCTATAAAAAAATTATTTCTAAACTCGTGTGGGGTGGAATTGCCGCGATTGTTTCAAAATAGAAAGTGCTCCGAAAAATTTTGTAAAAATTTCAAAATTGTACCGTAATTAATAACAAAATTCGTTATTATTTCGTTACTGCTGCCATGCATGCGCAGTGTGCAGGGGATGCCCACCTCCACGCGCCCTCGCCAGCTCAGAATCAACCCGCGATATCTCTAACGCGGGTTGATTCTCTGCTGTCGAGGAGGGATGGTGTGCATGTCTTCCACTCCCCTCTCGTCAGCTGACAACCAAACTGTGGGTCGAATTAGGGTCTAAATTGATTTTAATACGAAATAATAACAGTTTTCTAAGGATAACAACGGGAGATATCCACCCCTAATATCTATCTTTCTCCGTCAGAGAGCTCTGGTGTCACAAATCCCAAGATTCTGTATGACAGAGCTATGGTAATTAAAGTAGCATCAAAGTGCTATAATTCTGCAATGTGGAAGGCCTCAATGTCATCCCAGGATTATAAAAGAGAAGGAAGAATAGAAAAAGGAAAGTGATGGAGGTGGAGGAAGGGGTCAAAAATGTGGAGGAATTTGTGTTCTAATTCGATACAATAAATTGCTGAATATGATAAGTGAACTTGGATGCCAAACAGAAAATTAAAAATGAGGACAGTGCATTTTTTTTCTCATTGGGAATTGGAAAGGTTCAGTGCAAAGTATCTGGGACATATCTTCTGGTGTATACAGTATGATGAGGGATAATTGCATACATATTCAGCAAGGCTGGGTATCTCATACATTTTTTTGCAATGTAATCCATACTGGGTGGTCCTCTTGCTCACTTGCAATTGCATTCATCTGTTGGAGGTAATTTTTCTTAGAGATATAGTGCAGCCTTCCTGACACTGTAATCATGGAGAGGGGCTGTTTCTATCATGTTGGTCCGGAGAATGAGACACCCATGGTGATTCTTTTCATTAACTCTCCTTCTAGCATGATTTTAGCTTGAATTTTCAGAATTTGTGAAGTCCAGCCAGAATTTGAGTGTTTATAATAAAACAGTCAATCTTTTTAAGTACAGAAGTGTATGCATATGGAACAGAGAGATGAATGATTGGATGGAAGGATTATAGGTAGATAGATAGATAGATAGATAGAAACAAAAGAGCAACAGAAGGCAGGTGTTACATCCAGTGTCCTGCTTTGGGATGTAATTCTTCATCAAAGGTGCATGCACTGTAGAATTAAAGCAGTTTGACACCACTTTAACTGTCATGTCACAATGCTCTGAAACAATAATAATAATAATTTATTTATAGACCACTCTATCTCCCCAAGGGGACTCAGGGTGGTTTACACACAGAAAGGCAAACATTTAATGCCTAAGCAAGTGCAAATACATTAAACCGATACGACATAATAAAAAATAGTGAGCTAATTGCATAAAAGAATTAAACATCAAAATTAAAAAACAGGATACACATAGTCACAAAAAACTCCAAATTACTGTACATTTAAAACATAATCAACATTAAGACATCTATCATAGTTAAAATAATTAAAACAAGTGAGCATTGGCTGTTATAGTTGTTCTTTAACATGTACCATAATGGCCACGGGGTACAAGTAAGTCAGCAAGCACTTTAATGGTATTAGTCTGGATTCTGGAATATCCTAGTACTCCTCCCCCCTTCCCATATGCCAAAGTGCAGAGGTGCATTTTCAAGAGGTTTTTTTTTGAAGGAGAGGAGGGTAGGGGCTATTTGTATTTCTTTTGGAAGGGAGTTCCAGAAATGGGGAGTGATCACAGAGAAGGCCTCCTCTCTCGTTCCCACCAATTGTGCTTGTGACAGGGTGGGACCGAGACCTGGGCCCCTTCTGCTGACTGCAGTACCTCAGATCGTCTGTATAGGGAACAAACAGAGGTTGACTTCATCAGATCAGGAACAGAAACTGACTGTTGTTCTATAAGCACACACAATGGACCTTGATTATCACCTTTGTTAGGAACAGAGCTGGCCCCCCTCCGCTGACTGCAGTGCACAAGATGGTCTATATCAGGGCTGCTCATTAGGTAGATCGCGATCTACTGGTAGATTGCGTAGGGCGTCCTGGTAGATCGCAGGCAGGGCGGGAGGACAGTGTGTGTCAACCGTAAAATAGGATGTGTGGAAGGGCCCTGGGTTATCTGAGGTCCTTTCCACACAGTTGAATAAAATTCCATGTTATCTGCTTAGATTATATGGCAGTGTGGACTCAGAAAACCCAGTTCAAAGCAGATATTCTGGTATATGTTTCACATTTTTGTAGTGGGTAGTTAGATCATTTTGACTTGGTTGTTTTATAAGTAGCTCGCATGCTGAAAAAGTGTGAGCACCCCTGGTCTATATTGCCTGGACTCAAACTGTTTAAGGCTATATAGGCACTTTGTATTTAGCCTGAAAGCAGACCGGCAGCCAGTGGAGCTACCGCAACATGGAGCCCCAGTTAGCAACCTGGCTGCCGATCTCTGAACTAATTGTACCTTCTGAACTATCTTCAAAGGCAGTTGGGCATTGCAGTTGTCTAAATGGGTTATGACTAAGGCGTGGACTAACATGGCCATGTCAGGTGTCTCAAGGTATGGGCGCAGCTGGAGCACAAGTTTTAACTGAGCGAAGGCGCTCTTTGCCACCACCAACACCTGAGGTTCCAGGGTCAGCAATGAGTCCAGGATAACCCCCAGTCTGCAAATCTGTGCCTTCAGAGGGAGTGTGACCCTCTCCAGCACTGGCTGTAACCCTATTCCCTGTTCTGTCTTATGACTGACCAGGAGTACCTCTGTCTTGCCAGGATTTAATTTCAACTTGTTGGCTCTCATCCAGTCCATTACTGATGACAGGCACTGGACCAGGAGGGAGTTATAGTTTGTTGCGGCACCATCACTCTTTGACAGAGAAAGGTAAAGATTTTGTAAAACTACATTTTTAACAACCTGCATTGGACAGAAGCCTCATTTTGGAAGAGAACTATTGATCTCCCAAAACTTTCAGAAGCATAATTCTACCCTAAAACAGCTTCTCCTGCACACCTGGCTTTGTTGCTTAGATGTTTTCCACAGTTGTGCCAACATTTAGAAACACATCACTAAACTCAGTAGGAATTATGAAGAGTTCAAAAACAGCTTAAAAGTTCACACTAAAAGCCAAAGCAGATTTTCTGTGCCTCTGACATTGGCGTTGCAGGTTGCCACAGATCTAGCAGCACTTTAACTACTATGCTGCATCAGTTTATATCAGGGGTTCTCAACCTTCCTAATACCACAGCCCCTTAATACAGTTCTCATGTTGTGATGACCTCTAACCATAACATTATTTTTGTTGCTACTTCAAAACTGTAATTTTGCTATTGTTATGAATTGTAATGTAAATAATATCTGATATGCAGGATGTATTTTCATTCACTGAACCAAATGTGGTACATGTGGGAGTTGTAGTTGCTGGGATTTATAGTTTATAGTTTACCTACAGTCATAGAGCATTCTGAACTCCACAAATGATGGAATTGAACTAAACTTGGCACACAGAACTCCCATGACCAACAGCAAATATCTTGAGTTTTGAAGTTGTAGTTCAGCTACATCCAGAAAGCATTGTAGACTCAAAATAGTGATGGATCTAGACTAAACTTGGCACAAATACTCAATATGCCCAAATGTGAATATTGGTGGAGTTTGGGGAAAATAGACCTTGACATTTGGGAGTCATAGTTGCTGCAATTTATAGTTCACCTACAATGAAAGATCATTCTGAACCCCACCAATTATAAAATTGGGCCAAAATTCCCACACAGAATGCCCATGACCAACAGAAAATACTGGAGGGATTTGGGAGGAATTGACAATGCTTTCCCCTCCCTGCTTGGAATCTCAGAAACAGCCCTCCCCTTGGTTGAGAGGCCAGCTGAAAAGCCAGCCAATCACAGCAGGAGGAGGGCTTTTGGTGGGAGGAACACTGTTTCCAAAAAGAAAGAGAAGGACAGGTGGAGAGGTCTTCAGCCTTCTCTGCCAAAAGAGTTTCTAAGACCATCTATATAAATAAAAACGTAATTTTAGTTTGTTGGATTAACATAACTCAAAAAGCCACTGGACGAATTGACACCAAATTTGGAGAAAATACACCTATCAGCCCAATGAGTGACCATCACTCATTACAACACTGAAAAACACAGCAAAAGAGACTTTAAAAGCTAAAACAAATTACATTACTACGCATATGCAAAACTATATATATATATACTGTATATATATAGTCAAAGTGGTAATAAAAGTTGGATTGATTGCAGCCATAAAGTAATTAGTTTATTTACTAGGCTTGTTTGATTTTTTTAAATGGTTCAAAACTTGTTTCGGATGTAGGGGGTGCTGGCAATTCGATTTTTAAATGATTTCTGAAATTTTATAGAAAAAATGTTTAAAATTTCCAAAATTTCAGAAAATTTGGAATTGCTTCTTTAATAGCAGACACGCATGTGCAGTAGGAAAGAAACAGCACTGGCACTGGGGAAACTTCAGGGGATTTTTCCCTCCCTCATTTTTAGACCAATCGTGATGAAACTTGCTAGAACACATGGATCACTGCTAGCTCACCAAATTTTATAAAGTTTTTATAGACTGACCCAGCTTAAATACAAGTTCTGACTTTATTTTACTGCAGAGCTAGCGTGGCTCAGGGAGAGGTCGGCGGCCTCATAAGCATTAAGCAGAAGTACCGTGGGTTCAATCCCTGCCAGGGGAAAATGGCAATAAAGAATTATGGCAAATAATGGCAAACAGTGAGAGGCATGGCGTGGGGAGCCAAGAAACATGTTTTGCTGAAAAGGAAGGTGTGGAGAGTCATGGAGGCTCCCCTTTTGTGGTGGACACGGGCTATCTTTATTGCAGGGAAAGGGTTTATTGTAGGGAAGGGCTTTGCTGCCTTCTCTTTAGACACCTTTGTAGGTTCCGTTTATTTTATATTTATATTTAGTTTAACAGTAGGAGCTTTTGCAATCTCTACGGTGGCCTTCTGGGGGCATGGCCTTGAAGAATAGCTGTGCTTAGCCACGTCCACTTCATCCCTCTTTGCATCGCCACTCGCCAGGGAAGGGAAACCGCAAGTTTTTAACTGCTGTTAAACTACAGGACCTTTTGCAATCTCTACAGCTGCTTGCCTCCAGCCAATGAGGGGAAACCACCTCGGGAAGGGCGGGAATCTAAGGCTGATTCCTTTCTGATCCACTGCCTGGATCGGAAAAAATGGCAACGATGGCTTCGAATTGGCAAATTTACTTCCGGGTTGCTTAAATAGTTCCAAACCGCTTCAAAAGTGGATTAAATCCAAATTCATTCCGATTTGCGAGCATTCCAACCGAATCTACCTAGACCTATTATTTCACTATATACACAAACATAGCACACAGCAAATACGTCCATACTGATGCAGATGGCGATTGCAGTCTCTTTCTTATCAGTAAAGGCACGCCTCTCAAATTCCATTGTGATTATTAAAGTCCGCTCTCATCACTGTTAACTCTATATATGCTAGGCAGCTTTACAAAACACATAATCATAGCTTTAAAATATACACTTTGAAATCTCCCAATTTATAAACACACACACACATATCACATACATACACATACACACACACAGAAACACACATATGTATCCATAATAATAATAATAATAATACTTTAATATTTGTGAGTCGCCCTCCACCAGAGGTGCTCCGGGCGACTTACATCATTTAAAAACCCTAAAACAGCAGTGTACAACAGTTTAAAACAGATACAAGTCTGAGGAAGGCTCAGACATTCAGAAGTATCGATCAGGCCCCAAACGCTAGGCGGAAGAGCCAGGTCTTTAGGTCTGACCGGAATCTCGTTAGGGTCAGAGTGGCTCTGAGGGCAGGTGGCAATGAGTTCCAGACCCTGGGGGCCGCCACGGAAAAGGCTCTCCGCTGGGTTTCCATCAGCCGAGCCTCTCGCACCCCGGGGATGGTCATGCAATCGCCATTTATGGCACGTGCTGGCCTCACGCCTCACACACACATATACACACATATACACACACAAAACACGTATATGCAGACTGGGCCACAGCAATGCATGGCAGGGGGCGGCTAGTCTGAAATATATTTCTGATCGTATTTGGTGACCCCTCTGAATCCTCCTCACAACCCCGCTCCCCAGAGGTCCTGACCCCCAGGTTGAGAAACACTGATTTTACACAATTTAGCATTCTCTTCCATGATGCATTGCATTGTTGGTTAGGATAATGCAATGAATGAGCTGAACTCATTCTATTATACTCAATATAACGCAATAAACATCTGTAGATGGTGATAAAATGAAGAGGTGCCAAGTTAAAACAATTAGTCATTGTTCAGCAGAGCCCAATGGTTTCCTTTTTTTTCTTTTAGGATCACTGACCCCTCATCATTCATAAGAGGCTCTAACTTACAATGTTTGCTTGCATTCCCCATCACCCTGGTCTCATTATTCACCAAGAAGGCACTGAACAATGATATCATGAGAGTTGCTTTTTAGCTCAAAGGCACAAACTGGGTGTTGCCACTAGGAAACAACAAATGTAATCACCTTGCAGAAGCCCCTGAGGCATTATTATAGGGAGGATACTTAGAAGAACAAGAAATTGTATTATATGCCAGATGAAGAAAATCAAATATGTGCAAGTATTGCAAAGGTTAAACAAATTACATTGCCAGAAAAGTTACTACCTACTATTTCTCCCTCCCTCCAAACCAATCCAATGGAGCATATTTGGGAAAGGAAACTATTAATTTTCTTTCTTCTCCCTTAATAACATTTTTTCCTTTTTTCCCTCCCCTTCAGTCAGAGAGTTTAATATAAACATGCAGCACCCCACATCATTTAATTAGATATTATTTCAGTGAAATTAGAATAGCTTTGGTGAACTTCCAGCCCATACTAATGAATACTGCTTTCTTTCTGTTGGATTCAGCTAGGAAAATGACTGTATAATGGGGAAAAGAGGAGAGCTCCTTTCAGCCTGCAGGTGAAATTCAATTTCAGAAAAGTTCTCAAAGGTTACATTTCAGCAGCTGTGGGTGTCCAAGGTGAAAGAGCGGAACTGAAAATAGTAGCATACTGTAGTTTGGCTTAAAGCTTCTACTTCTAGGACAAATGGATACCTGAATGACAGGGGGAAAATCTACCACTGAAAAGGAGGATATACAGAAATGTACAAAAATATATAAAAAGCCAGCCAAACCTATTCAGGATGTAAGCACACACAGTCACACACACATACCCTTGGCATTTCACATGTGATGGCTTAACTTTTCCTAATTTGATTATGCACAGAATTGAATAATACATTCTCTCTAGGAATCTCTAGATCCTCGAGCACATTGCCCCACAAACTAAGGCCCACAAGCAAGATGTGGCTGTTCAAGGTCATTTCCTCAGCCCTTGCCCTAATCTTTAGATTTAGGCACACAACAACAATCTACACTTCCCAACCACTTGCTCTCTAGACCCTTGCTCATCCTGGCTTATAAAATCGGTCGGGGGGGAATGGGTGAAGATGCTGGCGAATGCCTCCTTGACCCAAGGCATAATGACAAGTAGATTCAAGGAGGCAGTAGTAATACCATTGTTAAAGAAACAAATGCTGGATCCCTCACAATTGAATGTTTTCCTTTTGTTGCACCATAGACCTGAAGGATCCCTCAGTAAACCACTTGAGACCAGCCGTGATTTAATGCTTTATTTAGAATAAGTGAAAAGAAGTAATCTCAGCATCTAGTGTTACAATGCAATAGTTCAAAGATTAAAAGGTTCAATGAAATAAGAAATAGTCCTGATGCCCCAATGGGCTAAATCCTGGATGAGTCTCTGGCAACAAAGGCTTGGCAATTACTTGAGTACGAGGACTTGAAGGCCCACCAGCCCAGGCTGGAACTTAGAGTACTTTGAACTTGACGAGGAAAACTGAACGTTGGCACGAGATCCCGAGTACCCCCGGGATGCAGCTTAAATAGGTTTTCTCTCTAGAAGGCGCTCACTGCGTCGTAACTTCTTCCCATGGATAGTTTGTGGGCCGAGCCCTCCCTTGCCCTCTGAAGAGGGAAAGAATGTCTTCTCATTAGTGCTTGCACCTGGGAGCCAAGAGGACAACACATCCTGGCTGTACCAGCTCTTCTTATCGCCTTGGAAAGAGAAAAGGCTGGGCTTGTCCTTGACCGATGGTTGACACAGAGGCTTCTGTAGAGGCCTGCTTTCAGGCCTGGCTGGAAGCTTGGAATTAACATGGCGTTTGTCAGGCTGGGCTATGGAACCAGGCTGGGGCCTGACACCTTTTTGTGTTGTGAATCACCCTGAGTCCCCCTCGGGGAGAGAGGGCGGTCTATAAATAATGTTTTATTTTATTATATTATTGAAATATTGATGTTTATGTTGATTAAAATTGCTCTTCATTTTGAATATATATTTTTAACTTAAATGAATGTGTATGATATGTTGATGTAATTGTATTTTAATGTGTAATGTTTTTGGGGGGTTATACTGTGTTTTATGTGTTTTACTGTGTTGGCATCGAATTGTGCCTTTTTGGAAGCCGCTCTGAGTCCCCCCTCAGGGGTTGAGAAGAGCGGGGTAAAATGCCGGAAATAAATAAATAAATAAATATTGTATTGTTCAATATATTGTCAAAGGCTTTACTGGGGTGTGTGGTTTCTGGGCAGTATGGTTGTGTTCTAGCAGCTTTTTCTCCTGATGTTTTGCCTGCATCAGTGGTTGGCATCTTTGATCCTCTGACGCCTGGAATTCATTTATGTTTTTTTTCAAACTATAGTCCCCTGTCATCATCCCCCCAAACAGTCTGAGGAACCATGAATTGGCCCTCTGCCTAAAAGGTTTGAGGACTCCTGCTCTAGCAGGACTCTATGGGTGCTTCTACACAGCACAAAATGTGCAGGGACATTTGCCCACGTGGGGGGCCCAAATCCTGCCTTATTGTTGAGGGGGTTGTCACATTCCCTCCTCTGCAGAAGTAGAATCAGCATGGGGGGGGGTGATAGTGGGGGGCATGACAATGCTCTCCCACCCTCTCTCCTCCCCTTATCTCGGTGTAAAAGGCTCCTTACCAAACTTTGAGGCTTCTGAGGGCTCTGTTTTGCTGCTAAATGAAGCAATGAAGTTCCAGAGATGGGAGCAGGAAATTCCTACTCCATAGGAGCTTTTAGCTCTTTGAAGCCAGGAAAATGGGGCGAGGGAGGGAAGGCTGGCTGCTTGAGTCCGCAGAGGTGGAATTGCTTCTGCTGAGATCACAGATGGCAATCTCAGCAGTAGTCTCCACAGGCCACGAACCTTCAAAGATGCAGACTTTACTGAAAGGATTTCCAGGTTTATTCCAGGTTAAACTGCATTAAACATTGTTTGATAACGTGTCAAACTACACTGCAGTTTAGTGTAGTGTAGATGGGGCCTAAATTCAACTTCAGTTGAAAGTTGACCATAAAGTCACACTGAAGGAACTAGCAAATCTTAGAGACAATATTAATTAAATCCTGTGAATCTGCAGATTTACAAATCTGCAAATTCACTGGGAGTTGACTGTAGAGTTGTGCTGCGAGAGCCAGAGATTCTGAAAAAGAACACTTCTCTTGACATTTGTAGGTCCTCCAGAGCTATTTCATGGTCAGCTTCCAGTAGCAGTCATGTGGAATGATACAAAGAATTCAAGAATTCTCTTAGATACAAAAAATCCAATAGGAAGTTTTTAATTATTTTTTCCACTTTTACAAGATCTTGCAACCTTATTCAGTGCAAAAGCTGAAGGCATAATAATAATAATAATAATAATAAACTTTATTTGTATACCGCCCAATCTCCTCGAAAGGACTCAGGACAGTTTCCGACATATAAGGCAAAATATTCAATTGCCAAGAAGAAAATCATACAGATAGATTAAAATAAAAGCATCATAAAACACAAAAATCCTACTAAAAACAATAAAAATTTAAACTAATTGCATGTATACCTCCATCAGACAAGGTTCAACAAAAACCAATGGCCAGGACTGCAAAATGGGCAGGGTTAACTATAAAAGGGCTGGGCAAACAGTACAAACAGTGCATCACAGGGCGGGACAAGTGGATGAAGTGCAGGACAGAGTATTAACTGATGACCTAGGGGCCTAGAAACTAATCATTCTCGAAAACCTGCTGGAACATCCAGGTTTTCAAGTTCCTGTGAAAGGTGGACAGTATGTGGGCTTGCCTAATCTCCCTGGGGAGGGTGCTCCAAAGTCAGGGGGTGGGTACCACTGAGAAGGCCCTCTCCCTCATCCCCACCAACCGTGCTTGTGACGGTGGCAGAAGCTAGTAGAGGGCCCAAATCATTTAGGCTTTGTAGGTCATAACCTGCACATTTAATTGGGACCAGAAATTTATCGGCAGTGAGTGGAGCTGCTTTAATAGGAGCATCATGCGTTCCCTATAATTAGCTTCAGTTAGAAGCCTGGCCACCAATCTTTGTACCAATTGCAGTTTCTGGGTTTTCTTCAAAGGCATATTGTTTTGGGGCACCCTCGACCTTGCACTGCACATTTAAATGATTAAATGGAACTAAAACATATATAATGAGCAAAATGCTTTGACTTCTTCCTTTGCTGAAGATGAGATTGAGTTACTTCCAAGGTAGCAGTTTAGAACACTCTGCGTTCAACATCCTTCAGTGGATGGCGGTATTATCCACTAAACTGAGAGGGCAGCAGCGGATCAGCTGCAGCAGTTCTTAGATGACACAGCTGGACTTGATCCCTACCAGTCCGGCTTCCGTATTGGGCATGGGACGGAGACCGTGCTTGTCGCCATTGCAGACCAACTTCGCCGCCAGCTGGACCGGGGTGGGTCAGCCCTGCTTGTCTTGTTAGATCTGACAGCAGCGTTTGATACGGTAGATCACACACTGTTGACCCACCGTTTAGCCAGCGCCGGAGTTGGGGGGACCGCTCTTCAATGGGTGGCCTCCTTCCTCCGGGGCCAGGGACAACGTGTGGAGGGGGGCGGGGAGGTCTCCGGGAGGTCCCCACTTAACTGTGGGGTCCCCCAGGGGGCCATCCTCTCCCCCTTATTATTCAACGTCTATATGCGCCCCCTGGCCCAGCTGGCCCGCGACTTTGGTCTGGAGTGTTATCAGTATGCGGATGACACCCAGCTTCTGCTGAGAATGGACGGCAGGCCGGACACCATACCCGATTGTTTCCACCGATGCCTGGAGGCCGTGACTGGTTGGCTGCGTGCCAGCCGGCTGAAGGTGAACCCGTCGAAGACGGAGATCCTGTGGCCCGGTCGCCCCGGGCTGGGTGGTTGCCGGTTGCCTACCCTGGATGGCGAGCAGCTTAGCCCGTCATCTTTGGTTAAGAGCTTAGGTGTTCAGTTGGACTCCCTGCTGACCATGGAGGCCCAGGTCTCCGCGGTCTGCAGGGGGTCCTTCTATCACCTGCGACAGGCTAGGCGACTGGCACCCTACCTGTCCGGGAATGACCTGGCGACAGTAATCCAAGCGACGGTCATCTCGAGACTGGACTACTGTAACGCCCTCTACGTTGGCCTTCCCCTGTCGACACTCCGGAAACTCAAGCTAGTGCAGAATGCCGCCGCTCACTTGCTGATGGGTTCGTCAGTAAGGGAGCACATTACGCCCATTCTCCGGCAACTGCACTGGCTTCCTATCGAGTACCGAATTGTCTTCAAGGTGTTGGTACTGACCTTTAAGGCCCTTCACGGCCTAGGGCCTGTGTACCTGAGGGACCGCCTTACCCCATATTTGCCCCCGAGATCACTGCGGTCAGACGAACAGAATTTGCTGGCCATTCCATCTGTCCACTCCTGCCACCTATCCGCGACTCGACAGAGAGCTTTCTCAGCGGCAGTTCCAGTGCTGTGGAACTCTTTGCCGGACAGTGTTCGAGCCATCTCGAAACTAGTCCCTTTTAGAAGGGCTTGTAAGACCGCCCTCTTTGGACTAGCGTTCAATTAAACCCAAATGGATAGTATATTGTATACTCTCTGTATTCCCTGCACCTCGTGATATGTTGAATTTGTTTTTAACTTGTTTTATGCTTTATTGTAGGGCTGCATGTCTGTGACATGTTGCCCATGTGTACTTTTATTGTCATCCGCCCCGAGCCTGTAGGGAGGAGCGGAATACAAAACTGAAGAAATAAAATAAAATAAACTGAGGCTCGGGTGTGTTGTAATCTTTGGCCTATCAATCCAGAAACTTGTCACTTTTATTCACAATGCCTTAAGCAGATAGCATCTCACTACCATGCAGGGACAAATTTCTTCACCAGGCTGAACATACTCCGTTCCTACAACCTTTCCTCATATGTTTTGTTTGCCATATTTCATAGCTTCATTGTTTCCCTTTCCTGAAACTAATCCAATTTTATCTCATGCTCAAAAGATGGCATCCAGAACTGAATGTAGTACTACAAATGAGGTCTGACTAGTGCAGAATATAATGTGACTATTACATTTTTTGACTTGAAAACTATGCTTCTATTAATTAATGCAGGGCAGAATAGCAGTTACCTTCTTTGCTTCAGCATTGCACTACTTGGCCATCTTAAATTTATGATCAACTAAAAGGTTCTTTGCCCATATATTGTGCCTCTGTTTCTGACAGTTTGTACAAACCTTATCAACAAGGTTCGCAGTAGATGAACTGCTTTCCTCAAATAATATCTTTCCATCTAATGTATGAAGCTGGGGTACAAAATAGCTTCTAGTTTATTAAAACACAATGATCTATTAAAGATCTATTAAAATACAATGAATATTATATGCAATATTATAGTATTGTAGCATGAATCTTATTGTTCAACAGTGCACTCACAGCTAAATCCCATTTATGCATTGAGTCTACTGTTGTTGAGGAAGGCATTAGGAGTCAGGTCATGGTATTTTGACAGCACAAACCATCAGGTTTAGGCAAGCATTTATTTTTATGGAATAGTTGCCTCCATCTTATTTGCCTTCATTTTATTATTTTCTCCTCATTTGAAATTATAGTATTTTGTTTCATGGTTGGTTTCTCAAATGTTTTTAGCCAGACTTAGTACTATAAGTGAACTAGTCCCACTAGAAGCATTAGATACACATTTCAACATAAATAATAAATAGCCATTGTTAGGCTGATAACATTATCACAGTATGAACAGATGGAGCATCGCCCTGGTTCTGATTCTAACCCAGGTGGATGATCTCTCCCTGTGGTGGGAGAGCAGATGGCGCCCTCTGTTTTCAACACAATATGAGTGCAACATGATGCCCCTGTACACTCTCATATTCATGGATGACAAAACTCTACCACCTCTTGTTAAAAGGAAGATTTTGTGATCTGGATCTCTGTGGAGCCAGGCATTGTTGCTGCTGTTGCTGCTGTTCTTCTCTCATCTTCTTCCTCCTCCAAAAATATCAGTTCATAGATTAATTGCATGTACACACAAAAATTATCTATAGAATTACAAGCATTTTGTTATTTGTTCAGTCGCTTCTGACTCCTCGTGACCTCATGGACTAACCCATGCCAGAGCTCCCTGTTGGCTGTGCCTATCCCCAGTTTCTTCAAATTCAAGCCAGTCACTTCAAGGATACCATCCATCCATCTTGCCTTTGGTCAGCCCTTGGACTGGTTTGATCTTCTTGTGGTCCAAAGCATTCTCAGAATTTTCCTCCAACACCACAGTTCAAAAGCATCTATCTTCCTTCACTCAGCCTTCCTTATGGTCCAGCTCTCGCATCCATCGGCTACATTTTCTGATTTCCTAGCTGCTGTCTGCGTCTGCAGTCATCTTTGCGCCTAGAAATGCAAAGTCTGTCACTGCCTCCACGTTTTCTCCCTCTATTTGCCAGTTATCAGTCTGGTTGCCATAATCTTGTTATTTTAATGTTTAACTACAACCCAGCTTTTGCACTTTCTTCTTTCACCTTGGTTAAAAGGCTCCTCAGCTCCTCCTCGCTTTTGGCCATCAAAGTGGTATTGTCTGCATATCTAATGTTGTTAATGTTTCATCCAGCAATTTTAACCCCAGCCTTGCATTCATCAAGCCCCGCACATCACATGATGTGTTCTGCATACAAGTTGAATAGGTAGGGTGAGAGTATACAGCCCTGCTGTACTCCTTTCACAATCTTGAACCAGTTTGTCGTTCCATGGTCAGTTCTTACTGTTGCTACTTGGTCATGATACAGATTCCTCAGGGGACAGACAAGGTGACTTGGTATGCCCATACCACCAAGAACTTGCCACAATTTATTATGATCCACACAGTCAAAGGCTTTAGAATACTCAATAAAACAGCAATTCATGATTTTCTGAAACATCCATTATCCAGTGGATATTGGCAATTTGGTCTCTTGTTCCTCTACATTTTCTAAACCCAGCTTGTACATCTGGCAACTCTCTCCATGTATTGTTGGAGTCTACCTTGCAGGATCTTGAGCATTACCATACTGGCATGTGAAATAAGTGCCACTGTATGAAAGTTTAAGCATTCTTTAGCGTTTCCCTTTTTTGGTATGGGGATATAAGTTCATTAGTTGACAATTATTTTAGAATCAATAAAATACATATTATTTTTAAAAAGCAAGAAATCAAATCAATCATTGAAAGCCCATCTCAATCAGTTCCTAAAAACCTGTTGGAATTGGAAAGTTTTCTTTTACATGTCGAAAAACTAGCCTTGATAGAGATTGGACCCAAAACAATATGGGTCAAGATCATCTGGAAGTCTGTATCACCCTGTATGGACTCGTTACAATCTTCTAGCTTTCTCTCAGTATAACCATCATCACAGACATGTTTGTTGATACATGTGAGAGGGCTTTCTCTGTGGCTGCTCCCATATTGCAGAATTTCATGCAATAGGAAGTGAAGTTAGTCTTCAACAACATATTGAAGTTAGTCTTCTTTCTACTCATTTCCCAATTAAGTTGGCCAAGGCTTTTTTTCTATTTAGGCTAGTCCTTGGCTGTGAAATGACTGAGGCAGAAGGATCTTTTTATAGCAAGTACTGTACTTCTATCCACACTGTTACATTTTAAATACTTTCAAAAACTGTTTTAAAATTAGTGTTTGTAATAGGATAATTTATTGTATGGCATTTTATGGCCAGCATGACCCATGTTGTGCCCAATAGCCACTGCAATGAAGAAAATTTATAGTGTCTCAGAACCACCTGAGCCTGGGAATCATGAGATGGTGGGATACACAGTTATGGTCTATTCCATTTCAGCACCAACTCAGCTGTCTATATGAGCCCAACATCGCAATTTGCTTCAGACTCCGGGGGAGAATTTGGACCAACCCATGACTTCGATTAATGCAGTTCAAGGTCATGTCAAGCACTCTTGGGTTGTGCTAACCAAGATCAGCTCTGTGCATCCTTTACCTACCAAAGAGCTGATTCACCAACCCTTTTTGCTAAGTGGTCAGTGTAGATGTGTCCCTGGCACTTAGGGTGCAGCTACACTGTAGAATGAATGCAGTTTTGCTAAACTATGACTATGGAATCATGAAAGCTGTAGTTTGGTGAAGAGTCAGCACTCTTTCACAGTGAAGACTAAATACTTTGTGAAAGTACAATTCCTGTGATTTTTGAGCCATTTGAGCCATAGCAGCTAAAGTGGTGCCAAACTGCATTCATTCTACAGTGTAGATGCCTACTTAAGGTAACAATTTGCAGCTCTTCAAAGTAAACCAAACTCAAGTTACCTGTGCACTTGTGAAATTTAGGAAAGTTAGACTGAGTGTACTAGAGTCTCTGAAAATCCATGCCTGATGAAAATTCAGGCTCATACATACACCTCATTAACAACACAACACACATTTTCCCTCTAGCCAGATGACGCCTTTAGACGTGATGATGAATTAAGCCTTCATATATTTGAATGGAGGGAGAAACACAGACAATCATGAAGGCAAACTTCAAGTATGAGTGAATTGAAGTATGACGAAGGCGACACCCCAGAGAGCTCACCAGATGGATTTCCCCAGAAGCTGTCCTATAGATTCTGAAAGGATGACAGAGATGTTTATTTTAAAACCTAAAAACACTTATACATATTCAATTCAGAAATGAAAGCAGTAAATTATTTAAAATTATGAAGAATGGAATAGCATTTATTTTAAACTAGGTAATTCTGGGTGCTTTCTCTTCCCTTCGTAGTTTATGTTTATGCATTGCTTTGATATCTCCTTTAAGAATTGTGTTAATGGAAACTAACATCTGGAGATATGGAAGAATTTTGCCCCTTATCTGGAGCAATGCACAAACAAGCTGCACATATATACCTGAGGTTTGAATGTTTATATTTATTTGTTTGTTTACTTAATTTATGTTCCACATTTCTCCCAAAGTGGTACCTAAGTTTGCTTCCTGAGACAGAAAATCAAAATAAATATTTACAATCCAATTTGAGGACAATTGAAATCACTTTATAAAACATTTTGGAATCAATTAAAAACATAGAAAAGTTGTAAAAGATAAATAAAACATCCCCTGCAAAAGGCAGAAAGGGTAATATGCACCCTACTTTATAATCCATAGAACTGCCACTTCTTGCATCTCCTTAAATGTCCAAAAGACTATTAACACTGCAGAATTATTAGCTGTTTGACGCCACTTTAACTGCCATGGCTTTATCCTATGGATTCTTGGGATTTGCCATTTGTTGCAATACCAGAGCACTCTGACAGAGAAGGGTAAACATCTCACAAATCTACACATCCTGGATTTCCATAGCATTGAGCCATGGCAAGTATTATTTATTTATTTATTTATTTATTTATTTATTTATTTTATTGTGTCAGAAGCGAATTGAGGATACAGTTATAATGTATTTAAAAACACAAACAAAGTTAAACATTGGCATTATGCTAAATGTCCTTTGACCAGAAACTGGCCACTTGGAGTGTCTCTGATGTCGCTGTGAGAAGGTTCTCCATTGCATACGTGGCAAGGCTCAGGTGGTCTGTGGTTTGCTCTTCTCCACACTCGCATGTTGTGGACTCCATGTTGTAGCCCCATTTCTCCTTCGTGTGGTCTGTGAAATGCACACAAGTGGGTTTACTCCCGCGCATGCGTAGAATCTCGGACATACTAGCTAAAATTAAAGATTTACATATGCCCCTCCCCCCCCCCTCATCTCCCAATGTAGCTACCTAGGCAGTTCCTTTTCCGCCTAGCCAGCGAAAGGATCTCCGACTACTAGCTCCTGTTAGAAGTCCACGGATTGCCTCGACTATTCAGATAAGAATAGAAAATGTCTTCTTTATCTTTTAAAAGGTGCTCTGACTGTGGAGCAACCTTGCCCCAAGAGGATCGACATCTTAAATGTCTCCTCTGTTTGGGAGATTCCCACATTCCCCAATCCTGCAAGATATGCAGGTCCTTTTCCAATAGAACCCTGAAGAACAGGGATTCTAAGCTGAAGGCCTCCCTTTTTGAACAGGCCTTGCTTTCCTCAGAGACCGGGCTCTCCCGTTCTGTGAGCCAGCCCTCTCTAACTTCGGGGACTGGAAATCCCAGCCCCGTGAGTGATGTGTCTGATGGTGCCATCCGTGAGTCGGCCTCTGGTCCAGCCATTGAGCCACTCCGGAAGAAAAAACAGAAAACTGAGAAGCAAAAAACTGCCAAAATTGGCAAACCAAAAGATAAGCCTAAAGAGCCTCTGGCTCAGAAAACACCAGGGCAACTGGTTGGTCTTCGGCCCTCCAGCCCCTTGGGTATGGCACAAGATACTGTGAGGCAACTGGCTGGCTCTGCGCCCCCCAGTCCTTCCATGACTTTGTGTGCAGCAGACACACTTCAACTTTTTGGAGAAGACAGCACTCATTTTTCAGGGGTGGAAATCCCCCCTCTTCTTCTTCCCAGCCTTTTGCTCTCCCCAGGACCCGAACCTGGGCTTCCCTCGCCCCCTCAGCCTCCCCGATCGCCGGTTACCAAGGCCAGCCACGTGGAGGCCTGCACCTCGCGGACTCTCCCTGCTGTGCCTGAAAAAGCTGCACTAGCTTTCCCGCCACCGCGCGCCCGCGCAGCGCGCGCTTTAGCCTCCCCTCTCGCTTCGGTCACCGAGTCAACGCTGGTTACCGAGCAGGGCCACGTGGAGGCCAGCGCCACGCGGCCTCCTTCCTCCTTGCCCAGATCAATTGCTGCTGCCTTCCAGGCTCCTCACGGGGACGCGCGCTCGCTTCCGCAGCAGCGCGCGCCCGTGCAGCGTTCTCCCATTGATTTTGGTTTCCATCTGGAAGATTTCTCCCATCCTCGGTCACGGAGCCCTCTGAGGGAGGGCCCCGGTGACCGAGCTCATCCTTGGGATTTTCCTTATGGGTATCCTTATGGATACCCCCCCTACCCTCCTCCTTTCCCTCATTATCCATATTATCCCCCGGAGCCTTATTCCCTAGATTGCTACCAGTATCCATGGCCCTTTGCCACGCATGACCCGCAATCCGTGGCACCCTCTCTTCCTGCTCCAGCCCCTCCGCCCCCCCAGCCCCTCCCACTCTAGCCTCTTCTCTCCCAGTTGCTGCTCCTCCTCAGTCCCCCCTCACCTCCCTGTTGATGACGATGAGGTGGATATGGAGTCCACTTCTGATGTGACTCCCATTCCCCCCAAACCTGAGCCTGAAAATGATCTCCAGCATGCAGAAGAGTATAAAAAGTTTTCGGCCCTGCTAATAAGGCTAGCCAGATCTCTGGGCATTCAGCCTCCTCAATCTGAAGATGTGGTTCAGGACCCATACTTCATGTCGGCTGAACAACAACAAACACAACAATCCACCATGTTGCCGACCATTCCCTATCTGGTCAAATTGTTGAAGATCACTGGTGTTGCCCCCGCGTCGGTTCCAAGCACTTCCAGGCGAGCGGAGAACCTATATCGGATTGACCTGTCCACCACTCCGTGGTTGGCCAGGCTTCCGAAAGTGAACTCAATTGTCACTGACGCCCAACCAAAGCCAACCCAGAATAACCAGGCCGCACCTTCTGATAAAGAAGGAAGAAAGCTTGATGCGATGGCCAGGAAGTTTTACTCCTCAGCGTGCCTGTCAGGTAGAATGGCACATTACGGGGTGTATATGAGTGTATATCAGTCCTATCTCTGGAATAAGATAGGACCGTATTTGGACCTCCTTCCAGCGGCTGATCAGCCTATGGCTAAAGCCTTCCACCAGGAGGCGCTCACTTTGGCCACCCTCCAAAAGGACCTGGCCAAACATGGGGCAGACACCTCAGGCAAGCTTATTGCTTGTTCAGTGGCCCTTCGGAGACATGCTTGGCTCCGGTCAGCGGCGCTGTCTTCCAATCAACGCGCATTGATTGAAAACCTCCCCATGGATGAGGCTGGTCTCTTCAATCCGGAGACAGACTCTCAGTTGGAGCATTCCCACAAAATGAAGCAGACACTGAACAAGTATAACCATCTGCCCAACTCCTCATACCAGCCATACAGACAGCGCTGGTGTCCTTATTATCACCAGCCCTTTCGTGGGTACTACAACCTCGCCCCTCACAGAGGAGGTCAACGACCGCAGTTCCCCTCGCAGGGATACAAGCGTCCAGGTGCTCAGTTCAGGGGTCAGTACCGAGGTGGTAGATCCTCCAACAATAGGGCTCGACGTTTCTAACCTGTTTCTTTCTTCTTCTTTTTTTTGAATAATTTTTATTAACTTTTTTTCCATACATCAAAACAAAAAGAGGGGAAAGCTGTGCCAGAATCGGGGGAGAGGATGTGGGTATCGGGAGGGGAGGGGAATACGGAGCTGGAAAGATTCAGATTGGGTGGGTAAGGAAAGGAAGGGAAAAGGAGGGGGTAAGAAAGGGGGTGCAAGCTGAGAAGAAAAGAGTGAAAAGAAATAAGGTTGCTTCCAGTCAGGGTACTCTAGGGTTCCGTCCGTGTATGAAGATTTATAATTCTATAATGTTAGTCTTTCATCGCAGAGTTACAATGTCCTCGACATATTAAAGCTTTTCCGTCCTCAGGTAGCTCTTGAGAGGCTGCCAATCCGTCCTCTTTTGGGTGCTTATATTGTTCACTAGTCCCTTAAGCTCATCCATATCAATATATTCTGCCGTTTTAATGGCCCACTCCACTGTCGTCGGAGGCTCCTCTTGTTTCCACTTCCTGGCCACCCACTACCCTTGTTTCTTGACAGGCTAACACCTTTTCTTTCAGTTTGGCAGTCCATCACTACCGATAGGTGGGTTCTGGACATTGTCCGCCGAGGTTATGCCATAGAATTTGATTCCCTTCCACCTCCTGGCAAACCTGTTTCCACACAAGCTTCCCCTGCTTTACTGCAGGAGATTGACGCTCTCCTGCTCAAGGGAGCCATTTCCCTAATCCCATCCCACCAACTCCAATTTTGCTTTTTTTCTAGATACTTTCTAGTGGACAAAAGGGATGGTGGTCTCCGGCCCATTTTGGACCTCCGGGAAGTCAACCAATTCATCAGACCACGTAAATTCAGGATGGTCACTCTCCCCTCCATCCTCCCCTTCATCCCGAAGGGAGCATGGATGGCCACTGTTGACCTCAAGGACGCCTACTTCCACATCTCGATTAGGCGGTCCTACAGAAAATACCTCACCTTTATGGTGGATGGGGCCCCGTATTGTTTTAATGTCCTGCCATTCGGTCTCTCCACGGCCCCGAGGACTTTTACAAAATGTATGGCGGTTGTCGCTTCCCACCTTCGCCAGCAGGGCGTCACCGTATTCCCTTACCTGGACGACTGGCTTTTTTGCGCTGGGTCATGTGACCAGCTGTCATCTGATGTCTTTTGCAGAGCCTGGGACTGGTTGTCAACTGAGAGAAATCTCATCTCTCTCCTGCCCGAACGGTACAATTTATAGGTGCTGTCATAGACTCTGTGTCCCAGAGGGCCTACCTCCCAGAGGATCGCTTCCTCAATCTCTGCCGCTCCATCCAGACCATCCAGACCACTCGTCGGTGTTCCGCATGGACTGTCCAGTCTATCCTTGGTCATATGGCATCCACCACGAACGTCACGGCCTTCGCCCGCCTCCGCCCCCTCCAGTCGTGGTTTCTCTCTGTGTTCCAGCCAGGAATGGACAGCCAGAACATGCTTCTCCACCCCCCCACCCATGTCCTACAGTCCCTGTCATGGTGGACAGAAAGATCCAATGTGTGCTCGGGCCTTCCTTTCTCCCCTCCACAACCGTCTCTGTCCCTGACGACGGACGCATCTTCCACGGGGTGGGGAGCTCACATCCAGGACCTAACCATCAGCGGTCATTGGTCTCCCCAAGAAAGGAAACTCCACATAAATGCCCTAGAGCTCACGGCAGTGGAGAAAGCCCTTCGGGCGTTTGTGAACATAACCTCCAACCAGGTAATTCAAGTCCTCACGGACAATACCTCGGTGAAGTGCTACATCAACAGGCAGGGGGGTACCCGCTCACCCACTCTCCTCTCCATAACTCTCCGGATATGGGAGTGGTGCATTCTTCACGACACGTTCCTCCAAGCCATCCATCTCCCGGGTCTCCAAAACACTCTGGCCGACTCGCTGAGCAGGACGTCGTCCACCACTCACGAGTGGCAGCTCAGTCCCCACCACTTCCTCTCACTGGTCAGCCGTTGGGACACCCCTCAGGTAGACCTATTTGCATCACACCTCAACACCCACTGCCGCAGGTATTGTGCAAGACTCCAACCTCACGCATCCCCAGACTGTTTAGGGGACGTATTCCTACACCATTGGTCCCCGGGCCTCCTGTATGCATTCCCTCCACTTCCACTTCTCTCCAGGGTGGTAGCAAAGTTGCTGTCCGACAACTCGGACTGTATTCTAGTATCCCCTTGGTGGCCTCGTCAGCCGTGGTTCACACCCCTTCTCCAGGCCTCTCAGGGAGACTTCCTCCGTCTGCCACTAGACCCCGACATCCTCTCCCTTCAACAGGGTCTTGTCCTACACCCGGACCTTCCATCTCTCCATCTCACAGCGTGGAGGATCAGGCCCTGTCCCACCTCTCCGACCCTGACCGCCTGATAATCCAGGCGGCTCAGAAGGTTTCCACCAGGAGGGCATACACCTACAAGTGGAACAAGTTCCGCGAATTTGTCCAGCCGCTGGGCCATTTGCCACAGTCGGCTCCCGTCTCTGTTGTTCTAGACTTCCTTGTCCATCTCTCCTCGAAGGGTTTTTCCCTCTCCTCCATTAAATGTTATTTGGCATCCCTATCCTGGTACAGGAAGAAATTTGGCCTCCCGTCCCTTTTTCAGGACCCTTTGGTGGGCATGTTTTTACAAGGTTATAAGAACTCTTTCCCTCCTGCTTCCCCTCCACCCCCATCTTGGAGCTTGGAACTCGTCCTCTCTCAACTTTCCAAGCCTCCCTTTGAGCCTATGGCAACCTGCCATATTTCCCATCTCTCTTGGAAGACTGCCTTCCTTGTGGCCATTACCTCGGCCAGGAGAGCCAGTGAAATCGCGGCACTTCGATCTGATCCCCCCTTCATTCGGTTCCACGAAGACAAGGTGGTCCTCCGGACGGATGTCACCTTTCTTCCCAAAGTTGTTTCCTATTTTCATATGACTGAGGACATTGTCCTTCCAACCTTTTTTCCCAAACCTTCATCCCCTCTGGAGGTTGCCCTCCACTCCCTTGACGTTAAGAGGGCTTTGTCCTTTTATTTGCATAGGACAACTCCCCATAGGAAATTCCCCAAGTTGTTTCTCAAATATAGGGAAGATTCCCTGGGACTTCCCCTCTCCTCTCAACGTTTAGCCTCTTGGATAGTCCTGGCAATCCGACTGGCTTATCAGTTAGCCCATAGGGAATTGCCTGTTGGCGTTAAAGCCCATTCCACAAGGGCTGTTTCTACATCCCAAGCGTTTATGCGGGGTGTTTCTGTTGACCAAATGGGTGACCCCATCGACGTTTGCAGCTCACTACAAGCTCGACGTTCTCGCGAAGAAGGATGCATCCTTCGGCAGAGCCGTCCTGTTTTCCTGTGTGGCATGACCCACCTCCAAGGTACATAAGCTTGTTAAGTCACCCACTTGTGTGCATTTCACAGACCACACGAAGGAGAAGGTTAGGTTGCTTACCTGTAACCGTGTTTCTCCGAGTGTAAGGTCTGTGAAATTCACACAGAACCCACCCGTCCTCCCCTCTGATGTCATGCCTAGATTCCTGCTGCTGTCTGGCGGTAAGGAACTGCCTAGGTAGCTACATTGGGGATGAGGGGGCGGGAGTGGGAGGGGCATATGTAAATCTTTAATTTTAGCTAGTATGTCCGAGATTCTATGCATGCGCGGGAGTAAACCCACTTGTGTGAATTTCACAGACCTTACACTCGGAGAAACACGGTTACAGGTAAGCAACCTAACCTTCTTAAGGTTAGCTCTGCATCTCATGGTGCCAGAGCACATCCTGTTCAGCGCCTTCCAGGTCACTCAATCTTCTGTGTGCTTAGGAGGGAGTCTCTCATCTAGTATCAGCCACTGATTGAGGTTCCGGGCTTTCACCTACCACTTTTGGACTCTTGCTTGCTGAGATGTTTCTGCGAGTAACACCAGGCCCAGATTAAAGGCTTCTGCCGCCCTAGGCCAACTCTCTAAATCCCGCCCCCCAGGAGGCGGGGCTGCGGCCGCTTGAGGGGGCGTGGCCTCTTGCGGGGGCGGAACCGACACGAGGGAAAAGGAGCTGGGAGAAGCCTCGCCGCCACCGTGCCGCCCCTAGGGCGACGGACGTGCCTTCCCCGCTGCCTCCCGGGCTTTCTCTCCGCCTCCTCCTCCCGTTGGGTCATCAGCTGGCCCGCCCCTCTCTTCCCTTCACCAAAGGAAAGAGGCCTGGGCCCGGTGACGTGCCGGGTGGAGGGGGCGGCGGAGAGGAAGCCCGAGCTTTCTGTCCACCTCCTCCTCCACCCGGCGCGTCACCAGGCCCGCGCCTCTTTCCTTCGGTGAAGGGAAGAGAGGGGCGGGCCGACAAAGCAACGGGAAGAGGTGGAGAGAAGGCCCGGGCTTTCTCTCCGCCGCTTCCTCCTCCCGTCGCGTCACCGGGCCCGCCCCTTTCCTTCAGTGAAAGGAAGAGGGGTGGGCCCGGTGACGCGATGAGAGGAGGGGCGGCGGGCCTTCTCTCCACCTCCTCCTCCCTCTCGGCGTCGGCCCCACCCCTCTTTCCTAGGGCCTATAGCCGCTGGCGCTCCGCGCACATGCGCAGGAGCGCCGAAGTCCGAATTTTTTAAAAAAATTATTTCCGGGGGTCCGGATCCGCTGCCCCCCAAAATGTGCCGCCCTAGGCCACGGCCTAGGGTGGCCTCATGGTTAATCCGGGCCTGAGTAACACTGTAGATCTTAGAAAGCTATTTCTTGATTTAAAACATTGGTTTGCTGGCTGATATCTGAACAGAGGATGGGCCAGAGACGTCCATGCCTTGGTCCTTTCATCAAAGGCTGCTACTTCCTGATGGATGTCGGGTGGTGCAATACCAGATAAACCAGTGGTTCTTAACCTATGGGCCGCAGGCTACCAGTGGGCCATGAGAATGAAAATCTGGTCCGCGAGCCTCCTTCCTCTTTATTCTTTTATTTTATTTCTGCTCCTTTCACATCACCTGCCACCCCTTCCCTGTTGCTGATGATAGAATATGTTCTGTATCAAAAAACTAGAGCTGATGTGGTCTATCCAATGCAATTTTTTGAATCAGCTCCCTAAACCAAATCTAAAGTTGACCAAAAACTGATTCATAATACTTTTGGTACTAATGTTGGAGAGTGGTCCCTTGTCAAAGTGGTCCCTGGTCAGAGTGGTCCCTGGCCAAAAAAAGGTTGGGAACCATTGAGCTAAACAGTGTAATTTCTCCAGTGGTGTCGGGCATAGACATCCTGTGACAAAGTGCCATGTCTCATTAAGAGCCACATCCTCCGTTTTAATGTGGTGAGATTTATTCCACACTGGGCATTCGTATTCAGCAGCAGAGTAGCAAAGTGCAAGGGCCGATGTCTTCACTGTGTCTGGATGTCAAACAGTTTTAATACTGTAGTGTGGATGCAGCTGTACACCCCTAGATATGACTCCCAAAGTAGAAACTAAATAGTTTGTGCCTTCTATGGGAATCATGAGGTTTCTAATGAATGATGGTGTATACATGTTTCCCTACTGCTAAAAATAGTTGTGTTTGATAAAATATTGATATCAGTTATAGACATGATTGAGATCCATGAAAGTTCATGCTAGAAGAAATCAATATGTCTCAAAGAATGGTACAGTGCTTTGAATAATGGATCAGGACTCTGGGAACTTCATCTATGAAACACATATAAGAATTCATTTTCACCTGTGACTGGCCTTTTATACTAAAAGGGAAAAAGAAAAGATACATCAGGACGGAGATATTTGCAGATTTAAGAGATTTTCTGGTGGTCTGTTTGAATCTCCTAATGTTTATTCTGAAGAAAACCCACACTGATGGATGTGAAATTTCATGAGTTACTAAGCCATCTGCTTTGCAGGCAAACGACTGGGAAGGGATCCCGTGGAATATTAACACCAAGTTCTGCAATGGAAAGAACTTACGTACAACTTCTCTTAAGGAATAAGGGAACTCTAGATGGGCACTTTGGAGGATGAAATGAGCTCTTTAGTAATTTATAGTAGGATCGATTAAAAAGTAATGCTCAGTTAGCATGCAATGCAACAAGGGCTGTATTCCTCTTTAAGTTACTGATGTAAACATTCATTTGGTAAATTAAATCAAAGGGGGAAGTCACTGATGGGGTAAGAACACGTGTCTTATACCATCCCACTCCATCGTTTCTTACCTGTCTTTAGATGTATGTTTAACTGCTTGTGGCAGTGGAATTTTTCATATCAAGGAAGCCAGCAGTGAAAAGATAAAAGGATATGTACTTTGTTTTTCATCTGTGTGGACTGCATGCCATACAGACTTGTCATTTGCTCTGTTATATTAAGACTGAAAGTAATTCTTGTTACATTTTCATAGCATTAAAAAGAGTCAAGGAGGCAAAAACTCTGGAGGGAAACGCAAGTTTATACAGGTTGAGCATCCTTTATCCAGAATTTTGAAATCTGAAATACTCCAGAACTGTCCACATGGGTAGCTGAAATATTGACACCTTTAGTTTCTGATGGTTCAGTGCATACAAACTTATTTAAAATATTGTGTATAAAATCACATTCTTTTCCCACTTTTCACAAAGTTTTTTAAAATTATAAACATAAGTAGAATAATGTGAGTTTCTGTGACAATTTCATAGCACAAACAGGATGTTACTTAATTTTCTTAACATTGCCGATTCCGCACTTATCTCCCACACGTGTCTGTCTAACAATATCACTCCCCTACCTTCCCCCTCTCATCTTCAAGCTATGTGTATAACATATACTAAACATAAATCAATGTTGTGTTTAGATTTGGGTCCCATCTCCAAACTATCTCATTATGTATAGGATCATAAAATCATAGAGAGTTCAGGAGTGTGGTGGAGGCTCCTTCTTTGGAGGCTTTTAAAAAGAGGCTGGATGGTCATCTGTTGGGGGTGCTTTGAATGTGATTTTTTATTATTTATGAGTCCCCTCCACATCAGTGCTTGGCAGGAGGTTGGCTAAGTCTGGGATGGTCCAACTCTTCTGTGCGGTCAGGAACTGGGGCATGTCCCGGATAGCTCTCTGATCCGCCGGCATCATTATTCTATACATAAAGAGATAGTTTGGATATGGGACCCAAATGTATATTCAAATGCTCGTATTCCATTCATATGCCATTACACATAATGGGACTTGATAATCTACTGAGTTTGGCATCCAATGAACCAAACTCCAGTGGATCCTGGAGGGGGCACTATAGTCCAATTTGATTTGGCAAGGTCCCTCAGAAATTCCCAAGATAGTCTTGAAATCAATTTAAATGTGGATCCGTAAATGTTACTGATATGTGTGAGTGCATCTGGTTGATGGGTAGAACTCCCTCAAAAATGCTACCAGTGGTTCTTCATGACTTGGAGAGTGGGATGTCCCCAAGTTCGGCACTATATACACATTTCATGCAATCTCTATATTATGTCTTGAATAAAGGATGAGATTATATGTTCATCAGATTTGTGGATGATACGAAACTGGAAAGATGAAACTAATATCTCAGAAGAACAATTCAGGGCACAGGTTAATGAACTAGGATCCAAGATTACTTGAATTGGACCAATAGCAAAATTGATTTCAACCCAAATAAATGTGTACTTCAATCTACTTCTCTTTAAGTGACAGTGTGGGTTTAGGCTAATATCAGAGGAAATGGGGAGTCCAAGGCAATGACAGAGGATATTGTAGTCCCTACTAGGCAAGACATCTAAGGATATAAAGTCTGTGAAAACTAATTCACTACATGACTAGTTAAACAAGGTTTCCAAGTCTCTGAAAAGATACACTTGACCACAATAGAGTCTGAGTTGCCCACAGAATCCTGCATCTGGGTCTCTTTTCTCATATCTCATTGCACTAGTAATACTCCAAGAGACACATCCAATGGTGAGTCCAGTATGAAGTTGATGTGTTTCATTATATCCTGCAGGAATGGAATAATAATTGAACAGGCCTATAATATACAGATTAGAGCCCCTCCATTTCTCTAGCATTTGTTATGCTCCAGGACTTTCTGGCAATCAAATCTATCCAATGTCCAGGAGCATGCAAAATAGGATTTTCTGCAGTCAGAAATTTAAAGAAGGCCGCTTTGATCTTCACATTATTTTGTCTTGTTTATGAAGAAATTTACACATTTGGGAAGGATCTTATCAAAAACCAAATGAAGCAATAGTCTCACTTTTTCAGATTGCATCATGGGTCAGTAGCTTACATACTCCTGGCTGAGCGTATATAATGGAGACTCAACTGTGTCTATTAAAAGTTCCAGTTAAAGGATAACGAATATCACCCCTTATAAATAACAGACCCACTTTGTGAAATCAGCAACTACTGTGTGCATGCAATACTTCAAAGGAATTCATTCAAAGGAAACCGAATAAATGGAGTTTCTGCTTCCAACCAGAACACAGCAATATCCAAAGAGGAGGAGAAGAGATTGAGGTATGCCAAGATTGTTCGCTCTTGCTGCTTCTTTTAATGGGAATTGTGAAAGCACAACATACAAATCTGTACCCTTGGATAACAGCTTGGCTCAAGTTCTGAGCTCGCTTCAAAGCATCTAAATTCATCTTTGTGCTCTCTCTGTGTGGAAGGAGCAATTTTTTTTAAAGAAAGGATTTGTTGCCAGAAAGGTAACCATATTTTTGCTTAAGTTTGTTAACATTCTAAAGTTCAGGTTTGTGCAAATGGGTGCCAAGGCCTCAGATAGGTAAAGGTTTCCCCTTGACATTAAGTCTAGTTGAGTCTGACTCTGGGGGTGGTGTGCATTTCCATTACTAAGCTGAAGAGTCAGCATTGTCTACAGACACCTCCTAGGTCAT
This sequence comes from Anolis apletophallus, assembly GCA_030556195.1. Classification (NCBI taxonomy): domain Eukaryota; kingdom Metazoa; phylum Chordata; class Lepidosauria; order Squamata; family Anolidae; genus Anolis; species Anolis apletophallus. The sequence goes on from JARBWK010000004.1 coordinate 171,134,975, forward strand.
GTGGCCAGCATGACTGCATGGAGCATTATTACCTTCCTACTGAAGTGGTAACTATTGATCTACTCACATTTGCATGTTTTTGAACTGCTAGGTTGGCAGAAGCTGAGGCTAACAAAGGGGGCTCATCCTGTACCACGGGTTTGAACTGCTGACCTTCTGGCCAGCAATTTCTGCAGCTACTGTGGCCTCAGAGCCATGTGCAAATGGTTTTTTGCCACTTGCTCTTTAGGATAATATTTGAAAGGGGGAAAATAAGTAATTAGACTGCAACCTTGAGATGTTATACTAGCCTTTCATATGTATGATTTTTGAAGCTAAGCCATAGCTACAGAATTATTAAAAGACACTAATAGATGGTTTTTAAAGTGTGTTAGAAGTGCATTGCACAAAGTCACTGTCCCATTTCATTTTTGGTAAAGTTGCCCTGCAATGACCAAAAATGTGATTTGCAATTACATAATTCAATTTTTTTTTGCTGCCATTGTGTGCCTTCAAGTTATTTTCATCCCTCAGATGAAACTTTCTTTCTTTCTTTTTGTTGCAAATTTTCTTCAGTGGGGAGGTTTCTCCTTTCCTTCCTCTGAGAATGAGAAATTACAGTTTGCCCAAAATCACCCAGTGAGCTCCCATGGTCGAAAACCGTAGTCCAATGCTGACACTGTTACACCAAAGGTCATTTAACACTTCTGTACCCCCAATTAACTTCTGACATGATAAATAGATAAAATTTAACATTTCAGTCACTCCATGAAAGGGGGAAATAGTGAAGAGAGTGCTATTTTTCAATCTGAGGGAGCACTTCTCTAGGAACGTCTAGGCCTTCCAGAAGTATCTGAGGTTGACCTCTGCTGTCAGCTAGCTCTTGAATTACATTGATGATGCTAGAGATTCCTAGAGAGGTGTTGTATCTAGAAATCTCAAGATTCTACCACATGTCTGGAGGAAATGGGATCATAGAGTCACAATGAACCTAGAACTTTTCAGAGATAACATATTTAATCAAATCCATGAATAAACAAATCTGCAAAAGTCAAAACCACAAATGTGGAGGGAGAAATGTATTATATTTCCAGCCTCTGTCTTAAATACGGATGGTTCTAAACCACCACCCCCAAACAAAACCAAAACCAAAACACTCCATCCTATTTTCTGGGAAAAGGTCTTCAGAAAATCCTGGGGAAAGAAAACAATATTCCTCCCGACAATATTTTTTCCTTACACATGGAAATAGTGTCTCCTCAGGAAGTCCTTCATTTAAAAACTAAACAACCCCTCCCTGGTTAACTTCTGAAATCAGACAGGATCAGATTTGACTTTCTATTTCACTTTGGAAACAACGGTCAAGAGCTATGGTGTCAGCGCCGCTTGGCCCGGTTGCTGTCCTAACGGGTCAAGCCTTGCGCGCCATCAGATAAGATCAGCATCTGGCGGGCTTTGAACTGGAACCGCCCTTTGAAGTGCCAGGACCTTTTCCTGAACTTTGATATGCGGTGAGCCGGTTGGTCATCCCTGAGGAAGGAGTGGCACTGCAGGGGGGTGGGCCCGGGAGGGCTTTTGAAGAGAAATTCGCGCGAACCCTTTAGTCTATCTTTGCCTACTTTGGATTAAGGACCTATTAAACCATTTTCCTTCAACCACGCTTGGAGTGAGTTTGCTTTACTAGACCCCCTTGCTGAAGCTTACATAAAGATAGACTCACCAACTTCTACGGCCGTGAAAGCCTTCCGACCGTAACCACCTTCGCAGGATGTCTCAAGCGGAGATGGATCCCCTCGCTGACCTACCTACCGAAGACATGGGTGAGGAAGAGGATGGGGAGGAGGATGGAGACAGAGACGAGGCCGGAGACCCCGCGGCAGCATCCCAAGCGGGAGACGCGGAGATGGGGGCAGAGGCGCCGCCGCTCCTCGCCCCACCGGCGAAGGACGAGACCCGGCGCAAGGTGCCGGCGCTCTGGAGGCTGGAACCCGACCAGAGGCGGCGCCCCAGCACAGCCGAACTGCGGCTGGAGGTGCAAGTATTCCAGCTGACGGAGGCGGTGCAGAAGCTCCAATCCCAGATGGAGCTGCTGCTGGCCAGACCGGAGGAATTACCGTGGGCCACGCCGGACGCACGGCCCCGAGAAAGGCCGTCGAGCCAGGAGAGTGACTTTCCGGAACAGCGGAGACGACTTCATCCCGTCAGAGGGGCTTCCACCTTCAACCTGGGACAAGCCAACCAGAGCAGGAGGTGGCGGGGAGCCGAAGGGACTTGAAGGTAAAGTTCGACGGGGACCCCCGCCAACTCTCCTATTTTGTCACCAATGTGCAGAACTACATGCTGGACTATGGGGATTCGTTCCCCTCGGAAGCGGCCAAGGTGCGGGCTGTGGGGGCCAACTTGAAAGAGGCCGCAGCCGATTGGCTAGTGCAGATGACGGACACTCGAGCGCCGCAATTGAGGTGGTTGGATACTTTTCTGGATGCCCTACAAGCCCGCTTCGGGGACCCCCTAGCCGGAGAGAAAGCCAAGGCCCAGTTGAGGAAGATTTACCAAGGCCAGAGGTCCGTGTCAGAATATTCACGCAGACGGAGAAGCGCTGGCACGTATGGGAAAAGGAGTCCTTCGCGGTGCGGGCCGCGCTGAGCCATTGGAGGCACTTCCTGGAAGGCACCGCTTTGCCTTTTGAGGTGTGGACCGACCACAAGAACCTGCAGGCACTACAGTCCCCCCAAAGGCTCAACGCCAAGCAGCTGAGGTGGGCGCAGTTCTTTAGCCGCTTCAACTTCGAGCTCAAGTACTTGCCTGGCCCGAAGAACGTGCTGGCCGACACGCTTTCCAGGATGCCTGAGGCCGACTACTCGGCGCCTGAAGAAATGGGAACAGTGTTTACCAAGCGCCAGCTGGGCCTGGTGGCCCGCACCCGGGCGGCGGACAAGACCCCCCAGCCGGCAGTCCCAGGAACCCCTGAACTGCTGGCGGACTTGGCACTGGCCTACGGGTCGGACCCCTGGCTCACGGAGCACCGAGGGGACCTGACCGAGACCGGGGGAATTTGGTACTACAAAGACAAGCTGTACGTTCCCCAAAGCCAGAGGGCCCTGATCCTGGCTCAAGCCCACGACTCCACGCTGTCCGGCCACTTCGGCCTCACCAAGACCCTGAAGCTCCTGGCCCGACAGTTCTGGTGGCCAGCCATGCGAAAAGACACTAAGGGCTATGTTGCAGAATGCGAGGTGTGTGCAAGGAACAAACCAAAGATGGGCCACCCGACGGGACTGCTGCAGCCAGTAGCCGACCCAGCGGAACCCTGGAGCGAAATCGCCATGGACTTCGTCGTTGACCTGCCGCCTAGTGGCGGGTACACAACCATTTGGACTGTAGTGGACTTATTTTCCAAACAGGCCCATTTCATCCCGCTGCGCAGACTCCCCACGGCTCCGGAACTGGCTCGCCTGTTCACCCACCACGTTTTCCGGCTACACGGCTGTCCACGACGGGTCGTGAGTGACAGGGGGCCCCAATTCACGTCCAGGTTCTGGAAGGCGTTCCTGGTGGGGCTGGGGTCGCAGCGCGCCCTGAGCACGGCTTTTCACTTGGAGACGGACGGCGCGACGGAGCGTGTCCAGCGGACCCTGCAGCAATACCTCCGCTGCTACTCCACCTACCAGCAGGACAACTGGGCCGAGCTGCTGGATGTGGCCGAATACAGCTACAATAACTCTGAGCACGCCTCAACGGGGGCCTCGCCGTTCCGGGTCGTCTCAGGCCGCGACTTTCCCCCCTTCCCGGCGCTGGCCCCGGCAGCGGACCCCGCCGAACCACCGACTGATTGGGGAGCCAAGGTGGCGGCCGCTTGGCCGCAAATACAGGCGGCGCTGCTTCAGGCTCGGGACTCTTACAAGCTGTACGCTGATAAGAAGCGGGGGCCCCAGCCAGTTTACGCCGTGGGGGACCGCGTGTTCCTGTCCACCAAGCACCTCAAGTCCACCCAGCAGTCCCGCAAGTTTGCAAATAAGTTTGTGGGGCCCCTCAGCGTGGTGGAAGTTATTAACCCTGTGGCAATCAAGCTGGACCTCCCGCACACCTGGCGCAAGGTCCACCCAGTCTTCCACGTGAGCTTACTCAAGAAAGCTGTGTCCAACCGGAAGTGGTCCAAGCCCGAAGACGCTCCAGTGCCCATCATGGTGGGGTCCCACACCCACTTTGAGATCAGGGAAATCTTGGACTCGCGGCGCCTCAAGGGCCGCCTTAGCTACCTAGTTAAATGGACTGCCAAAGACTTACACCCCGATGGGTCCTAGCCCAACACGTGAGGGCCCCAAAACTGTTGAAGGCGTTTCACGCCGCCTTCCCGGCCAAACCTGGACCCTGATTTCTCCCTCCCCCTCTCTTTGTCTCTCCCTTGCAGGTCGCTCCTTCTCGGAGGGGGGCGCTATGTCAGCGCCGTTTGGCCCGGTTGCTGTCCTAATGGGTCAAGCCTTGCGCGCCATCAGATAAGAACAGCATCTGGCGGGCTTTGAACTGGAACCGCCCTTTGAAGTGCCAGGACCCTTTTCCTGAACTTTGATATGCGGAGAGCCGGATGGTCATCCCTGAGGAAGGAGGGGCGCAGCAGGGGCGGGCCAGGGAGGGCTTTTGAAGAGAACTTCGCGCGCGAACCCTTTAGTCTATCTTTGCCTACTTTGGATTAAGGACCTATTAAACCATTTTCCTTCAACCACGCTTGGAGTGAGTTTGCTTTACTAGACCCCCCTTGCTGAAGCTTACATATGGTTGCTTTTCGCTTGCTTGGTAATCTTCCTATGCATCTAAAATGAAATATTCCTCACTTGAATATTATTTTACCCACTCCCTCTCCCCCCCCACACACACACCCACACCTTGCAAATCAGCTGTGAATGAAGCTGCAAATAGTTCCTGCTCAAATGATAAATAAAACATATGAAGAGACATAATTTGAACCTCCTTTGTTCATTTCAAAAGAAATAAATGAAGCCAATTGTGTCTCTTTGGTTTTGGGGTCCTTCAAGCTATTCACACTGACCCTGGATGTATGATCATGTTTTCCCCACTCTCTCCCTCTCTTTTTGAAAAATTACCACCAACTACATTTCTTTTTGCTGCTTTCCCTCCATGACTGTATAATGCATTCCAAGGACAGAAAAATACAAGCAGTTATTATTTCGGTTATGCATTTAAATAGCAAGCATGGTGGAGGAAAGTAATTAAAAATTATGTTGCTATAAAATGAATTATAATTATAAAATTACTTAATTAATAAAATTAACTTTAAAAGGAAAGGGATACTTATGAGAAGGAAAATGTTCTGATGTTGCCATACTTGAATGTATAGAATGAGTGTGAGCTTGCTCTCACCATGAAGATAGGAGGTAATGATTAAAAATCCCTCCTCCTCTTCCTCCTCCTCCTCCCTGGTTTCACAATCTATTGGGTCTACTCACTGGAATTTGGAACTAGCAATGACTTGGATTCTACCCAAAAACCTAGAAATCAATGAGTTATTGGATGATAGATCACATCCCAAGTAGTGTCTTTTTGGGTGGTGGTGGTTGGGAGGGGGGTTGTGCTATTGTGATCTTAACTGTGATGTTTTCCTTGAGTCCATTACAGATTGGTCCCACAGCAGCTAATACAACTGTTACTGCAGTTACTTTCTTTATCTATAGGTGCTGGATCTCAATTTGTAAGGACTTCATCACACTGAAGCAGGGAAGTGTTTGGTAGAGTGTCAGATCTGGGAAATCTGAGCTTGGAAGAAGTTCAGGTTTCCAGCCTGCCATGAGGTAGCTGACCTTTGTCCCAGATCTCTGGGACCTTTGCCCCAGTTACTGAAGGACATGCTGAGTCAGTATGGGAGTGATGTAACTTCCAGGTGCCTCCAGGGAAGTGAGGTAACTTCTTATGGACTTGGACATTGGACAATAATCATAATATGCTGACTGAGGGGGCCGTGAGGTCACATCCCTTTGGACTACGGGATTTGCTGAATCACCCGGATATGGTGCAACCCTGCCTGGACATTGCATGGGCAAGGGGAGGGGGGCTTAGGTATAAAAGGTGTGTTTGGGTGGCGGGCCGGTGCTTTAGCTTTACGAGTATTGTACCTGCAATAAAATCGTGTTGGACCGTGCTTCTATCTACGCGTGATCCTTACCGAAATTGGAGCGTCATTACATAGAGTAGAGCTCATTCTCACTCAGTTTTGAAATGAAACAGATGATTTCCCAAGGGCCTCATCACACTAGAGAAAAAATCCACTTAAAATCTGGTTTCTGCCTCCTGCAGAATTCTGGGGTTTGTAGTTTAGGGAGGAGCTTTTAATGACTTCACTAAACTACAAACCCCAGAATTCTGCAGGAGGCAGAAACCAGATTTTAATTTATTTATTTATTTATTTATTTATTATTCGATCTTATATTCCGCTCCTCTCTGCAGGCTCGGGGCGGATTACAACATACAATAAAAACATGCAACCTGCAGCCATACAATAGCATAAAGCATAAAAACATAAAATCGGTGTACAGTAAAATCAACGGAGTTTCAATTTCTAGAACTCAAGGCATGAACCCCTCAGGGCAGATCAATTAGTCGAAAGCCAATTTGAAGAGGGCAGTTTTACAAGCCCTTCGAAATGGGCCGAGCTCTGAGATTGCTCGAGTAGCATCAGGCAAGGAGTTCCACCATACTGGGGCCGCCACGGAGAAGGCCCTCTGCCTAGTTGTGGATAGATGGCAGGAGCGGATCGATGGAACCAGTAGCAAATTTTGCTCTTCTGAACGTAGTGATCTCGGGGGAACGTACGGGGCAAGGCGGTCCCTCAGGTACGCAGGCCCTAGACCGTGTAAGGCCTTAAAGGTTAAAACCAACACCTTGAAGGCAATTCGGTACTCTATGGGAAGCCAGTGCAGTTGCTGGAGGATGGGAGTAATATGCTCCCTCACTGGTGCTCCCACCAGCAAGCGAGCAGCGGCATTCTGCACCAGCTTGAGTTTCCAGATTGTCGACAAGGGAAGGCCAACGTAGAGGGCGTTACAGTAGTCCAATCTCGAGATGACCGTCGCTTGGATCACCGTGGCCAGGTCGTCCCTGGACAGGTAGGGTGCCAGTCACCTAGCCTGATGAAGATGGTAAAACGCAATTTTGCTGACCGTGGAGACCTGGGATTAAGTGGATTTTTTCTCTATTGTGATAATATTTCACAATTTTTTTCTATCTCTTTGTCTTTGAATCTACTGCATTTCAGCATTACCTCATCAATATATCTTATTTTCATTAATGACCATCAGCTAATTAATTGCATATGCATAAATGGGGATCTATATAGTGTGTGTGTGTGTGGGGGGGGGGAGAACCCCCCATATTGACCATCTTAATAAGCAGCTGCTATATCAGGTGAAGGGGGTCCTTTTAGCTTTTAATCAGAGTCTAGGAGCATTAATACTCGTACCTTTCTAATCAATAAACTTTTTTGCCTTGAGGCCGCATTATGGGACCCACTGAGAGGGCTGGGCCAGGCTGGGAGGGAGAGCAGCTGGGCACATGCTGGGTGGTATGGGCCCATGATGAGAGGGCCTATGAGAGAATTGAGGTGGGAGGGGGTGGGTCAGTGCCTGGGTCATCCTCAGATTTTCCTCCTGGCATAAGGATGGGGCTATTTGCCCCATCCTTATGCCAGGAGTAAAACAGAACATGTGGTGACTGCCCTGATCCTCCTCCCTGATCCTCCTCCCTTGATCTTCAGGCTGTCCTCTCAGCATTATGCTGGGAGGAGGGCAAGACAGGTGACAGCCAAGAGTGCTTTGGAGGACTCTCAACTGCTGCATGCCTTCCTCAGGCCGCCGTTTTGGCATAAGGATGGGGCTGCTCACATCATCCTTATGCTGGAAGGTGAGACATGACTGAGAGTGCTCCCTGCTGCTGTATGCCTTCCTCTCCTGGTATTTTTGCATAAGGATGTGGCGGGCCACCATGTCCTTAAGCTGAGAGGACAGGGAAAATGAGGAGGGCCTGAGGTAAGTGCCCAGTGGGCTGCATCTCATCCCCAGGCCTTAGTTTGCCCATGCCTGAATGATGCAATGCTGACTTTTAGCTTTACCAGAGTAAAAATCCATTAGTTGTTCTCTAGTCTTTGAATGACCTCATCACACTAGAGCATGGGCCCATTTTAAATCCGGTTTTTGCCTCCTGCAGAATTCTGGGGCTTGTAGTTTAGGTAGAGGCCTTTAAACTACTCAACCAGACAGATCCTGAGCCTCACTAAACTAAAAAAAAGCCCCAAAATTCTGCAGGAGGCAGAAACTGGATTTGAAGTGGACCCATGCTCTAGTCTTATGAGGCTGCAGATCTCAGTGGCTTGCTCTGATTTTCATAATGTAGACAGACAATATCAATTGGAAGCAAGAAAAAGACTAAAATCCCTGCATTTTCCTTGTATATTTTTGTCCCCAAATTCGTCCTCCCCCAAAACATAATGTGAACGATATACCATTTAGGCTACAAGGCGTTGGCTAGGATCATCTTATTCCTTTGCACTCTGCAAAAGTAAATGCATCTTGTATTATGTGCATGGAAGTATGAGCATGGCAAATCAATTTCAATAATAAACAAATACATTTGTTTTTATCAGTCTTTTTTTTTTAAAAAAAGAAACACATGATAAAAAGAACAAAAGCACTCGTAAGTGAGAAGTCCTCAATTGGCTTTGTGTCAATGGCACACTTTGAATATTGCCAAACTATTACATTGCTATGATGATTAGTTACTATGCTGGATCATGATTGATGATTCCTATTCAAAGTGCACTTGAAAGAGACAAAATGATGGGCCCTTGGGGGGCAAATAGAAAAAGAAGGGAGAGGGAGAAGAGCATTAGCCTCTACATGGAGTCCCCGTGACAACTGTTTTCCTCGGAAACAGTTTAACACTTGGCAGGAGTTGTTGAGCTCTCGACAAAAGACAACCCTGTGATCCCAGAAGCATGTATCAGTTTTTTGGCTTGTAATAAAAGTGTTCTTGCCCTTTGGGGGAAAAGACAGATAGATGGATTATAGCTGAGAAGAACCTGGGTCATCAAAACCTTTTGCCAAGTTAGTGGCACACAAGGAAAATGGCAGCGTTCCATTCCGCCAATGATTAGAAAGACCCTTTGTTCTGGCCCAGTGGGAACACACTGGTTGAAATCCATGGAGCTGCAAGATAGAACATGTTTCCCTGCGTGTGTATTAAAGTGGGTCATGTAATAGTTTAAAAACATAAAGAAGCTCTCCGCCACAGCTCATTTTCTGCAATCACTTCCCCTGCTAGTGAAGAATCAAATATTATTGTTATACTTTAACTTAGGCCTGAATATATTGGTTAATTCTATTTAAAGCAATGAACTTGACAAAATCCAGAAGTAAAGATATATCACTGAAAGTATTTAGATACATCATTGAAAGTTAGGATGATCCATGCCATTGTATTCTCTGGGGTTCAGGCTGGGGTCTGGTTCTTGCTCTTGGTCCTGGCCAGAGGGGAGAGGGTCAGCAACAAGGGCACAGTTTGGTTGGGCACAAGTGGCCACACTGTTGTTGCCCAGGGTGTGCTCCACCTGGCAGCCAACATGGGCTACCTGAAATCCTTTGCTGGGCCATATGTGGCCCACTGACTGTATTTTGAATAGTTGTAAAGGTCTGATTTAGACCTTGGCTACCTAAGGTCACGTTACTACTAGAGCTGATGGTCAGTGAGCCATTGGTTGCCTGTCAAGACAGAAATAAATAATTGTAGCCAAAAGTCACAAATATGGTTCCAATCCCTGGTACGTCTGGGGGTGTCATGGTGTGTGTGTGTGTGTGTAGTATGAGAATAGTGGAGCTAAGAGATCACCTCTCTTATCAGTCAATTTCTAAGATCTTCAGCATGGCCCTTTATGAAGTTCCACTTCATAGGGAAACAAGAGGCAGCATTTGCTTGTTTTAGTGATGGATGTGCTCCCCTTAGAATTGCATTGTGTCCTGTTCTCACTGCCTTGAGGAAAGGTATGAAGACACACCTTTTAAACTGGCAGTTTTTCGCCATTTCTGTTCATTCTAATAATTTTAATGTTTCTGTTTGTAATGGTTTTCTTCTTAGCTGCCTTGAGTGGTATATTTAGCTGACGGGTGGGATGAAAATGCAACCAACAGCCCCGGAAGTAAATGAAACCAAAAAGATTGAAAATATTACAAATGTACTTTAACAAGTTAATTTTTGAACTGAATTTTTAGATATTATCTGGAACTTATTTGCAGAATCCTGCATGGCTCGGTATATTGAAGTAATTTTGCATGTGAAACTATGCTATGATGAGTCTTTTACCACTCCTTAGACCTATGGCCAGTCACTAAAATTGGTAGCTGCTACCAAACCTTACCATGATCATAAAAAGACACGTGCAGGTATAAAGTGGCATTCTGTTGGTAACATACACACATGTAAGTTTGTTTTCACATGCAATTATGCAGTTTGGGTCATTGCACTGTAGCGTATATACTGTAGATCACAGTTGAGGACCTAACTGGAGGAGACACTTTCCTATTTATTTAGGCAAATGTAGATAACTTAGAAAATCCAAAAAGACATGGCTTCTCAGAATTTCACACATCTTTGGTATTTATTATTACAATTCTATCTACAACATTGTTAATGTATGTGTTATGCTTTTGTTAAGTATTTTGTGACCATGAAATAAACCATGTACTCCAAGAGTGACTTGCAGTTCATTTATGTGGGGTTACCTTTGAAGACTGTTCAGAAACTCCAATTGGTCCAATGGTCAGTAGCCAGACTGCTCACTGGAGCAGGGTACAGGGAGAACACAGCCCCCATGTTATGCCAGCTCCACTGGCTGCCAGTCTGCTACCAAGCACAATTCAAAGTGCTGGCTTTAGCCTATAAAGCCCTAAATGGTTTCGGCCCAGTTTACCTATTCGAACATATGAACCATCTCGGAGATTAAGATTGTCTGGGGAGGCCCTGTTCTTTGTCCCACCTCTTTCTCAGGTGCAATTGCTGGGAAGAGAAACAGGGCCTTCTCAGTGGTGGCACCTCGGCTGGGGAACTCCCTCCCCAGTGAGATCAGGTCCTGGCCTTCAGAAAAAAAGTGAAAACTTTGATATGGGACCAAGCCTTTGGGCAGTAAGCAATACAAGGAATGATCAAGAATTAAGAACGGCCTTGGACTATGACTTTTTGATTATGTCATTTTAACCTTTATATTAATATGTTTTTAACTCCACATTTTAATGTTTAAATGTTGTTATGTTTTTATGATCGAATCGATAGTTATATGTTATTGTTGTTTTATGTTAGGTTTCATATGTATGTGAGGCATTACATTTTTTTCTTATACACAGAGTAAGGCTCTAATGCTAACAGCATTCAAACACGCTATGAAAGCTAGCAAAGAATAAAGAGTATGCAAAATTGTGTCTTTCACTTTTTTATATATAAAAGTATCAAAGTATACCATTCAGGTATGGTGCAAGGTGTAGGTATATTTCACTATATAATTTCACAGTGTTCACATAATACATTCACATTTGTGAGGCATAAGTATGTTGGAAGATCCCTGGATGTTGATGAACTGCTTCACCGCCTGGGAAAAACGCACTATACAAGGAGTTCAGTAAAGCAAACAAATGCTGAAGCCAAAAAATGTCCTCCGACTTAGCAATGAAAAAATGGGCCAATTTTATATGGAGGCTCAAACAATATTTTTGAGTAATGCTAACAGAAACTTTATAGAGTGAGAAGTGATTCACCAATGACTTCATCAGATGGGGCTTACTTCGGTGGCATACACCAGTTCAACTCTAGTTTACCCAAGGAGCTCTCTGGCTCCCATCTCATGACACAGAGGAACTTCTAGCAGGGTTTCGTGGGTCAAATAGCATGGAATTGGTGTATGCTGCAGTAGTGGCAACATGGGAGGCTTCCCGTCTGGTACCAGAAGCAATAGGGGGGAACAGGGTGGTCGACACTTTCCTCTATGAGATAGGCTGACTAGTAAGACTGGCAATGCTACCCATGGGGCTATGTGTTCCCCACCCCCACAAACATCACAATCGGTTACAATTCCAGCTGCTCATGTAGAGAGGTTGAAAGAGTCACCCAGTCCAGATTTCTGTCAGGCAGGAACCCAATTGTAAAGCAGATAGGAATTCAATTCCTGTTATAAAATTCTTAACAAATAAGAGTCCGTCAGCTTCTAAAACAGTCCCATCCCACTCAAACCGCTCTTACTATCAGCATATCATTCCTAATATTAAGATAGAATCACCTTATAATTTAGACCCATTGGTCCAAACCGGTCTGAAGTAGCAGAAAACAAATCCACTTCATTGTTCATATGAAAGCTCTTGGGACATTTGAAAGTAACTATCTTACCACCTGCTCAAATTTATGTGCTAAAGTGTGTGAGAGAAAGCCTGATGCACAGACTTTTCTACAGTTCTTCCCAATACATATGTAGGAATGAAAAAAGAGTTAGCGTTTCCTTTAGTAAGGGCAACACTTTTCAATCTGAAAGACCCCAGATTCAACAGCATGTCTCTGAACCTTCTCCAATATATCAAACTTTGTTAACCCAAAGGTGACCCTATGTCCTTCCCCAGTTCTCCACCCACTCCACCCCCCGCTACTGAAGTAAACCCTACTCCTAAATTCACTCATATAGCCATCATCTCAGATTTGTTAATCCCTGCCTTCAGTTTGATATAAATGGGCAACACATGTTGCCAGTGAACCCGGAGCGCTCCAAGAGGCGCCTAATGTACGCCACCTGCATTGCGTTATCCTTCTTTCCCTTTGGAATTGAAACATACACAGTCTCCAAAATGTAGGCTGACGTGAGGCTCAGAGCCATATTTTTCATGGGCATGATGGCCTTTGGAAGGAATTCATTTTCTCTTGGCTCAGAATAACAAGGAAGGTCCCATTGGAAAAACGAATCCTCGAATCCTCTAGAACATGCACGGCAGCTTAACTATTTCGCAGAGCAAAAAGAAAGAAACACCAGCCACTGGAGGGCGATATGTTCTTATGGATTCCTCAAACATTCCTGATTGCCTTAAGTCCAAAAATCAACCAACTTGATTCTCTTTTGTTCCATACTGTGCCCTTTGTTTACAGGTCATGTAAAATATAGGACTCTAATTCATTGTTCTTTAAACAAGAAGATAAAGTATTGGTTTAGGGGTTTTGTTTCTTGCATGAAGCATCAGTTTGTTTTCAAATACATAACTCAGCTTGGAGGGCGGTGTGGATTTAATGACACAGAGATCATAAACATAATAACTGAGAACGACACTCAGGGAAGGACTGGAGCCACTGCACAGCAGTGCCCTCAAGTCTCTGTTTTATTCCTTGTTTTCCCCATTTATTTAAATTAATTTTGTTGCTTGCTTTTCTTTAACAATGCTGAACATAGACTGTAACAATTGATTGACTGGTGATGATGCCTCCTGCCCCCTCCAACCATAGGAAGAATTCCGGCTAAATAGATATCAAAGCACTGTTGATCAGGAATTGGGGAATTATGAATATTAGGAAGGGCTTCCTTCTATTCCAGTAAGAACTTTCAGTAAGAGCTATTCAACAGTGGAATCTCTCTGCTTCATAGTGTGGTGGAGTCTAATTCTCCACAGGTTTTTGAGTAGAGGCTGAATGGCCATCTGTTGGGAGTACTTTGGGTGTTCTTGCATGGCAGGAAGCTGGACTGGACAGCTCTTGTGGGTTTTTCCAAATCTAACATTTCTATGTTTGAAATGTTGTCTTGGGCATTAGGGATGTTGAGTACAGGTAGATGGAGATATCTCACAGGGAGCCTGTCTCAATCTATCAGTGTTGCAATTGCCCTTTCCCAATGACCTAGCTGCATCATCTCAGAAACTTTTTTGTGCAGGAACTGACTATTTAACGTTACATTTGGTCATGAGTCCCAAAAGTTACATGATTATAGCTTTCAATGAGGATGTCTGTCAGAGCTCTTTGCTATCCTTCTATTACTAAACTAGAAATGACACCTGAATGAGAAGAAACCTCTTTGCTTTTGCCAGTTTATGGGAAGCAGATAATTCACCTCCCACAATAATAACAGAATTAAACTTTCAACATTTGTAAAAATGAGCTTCGTTACATAAGACTTTATGGTTGCCTGCTCCATAGTCTTTTAGACAAAATGTGAGTGACAAATGTATGAATATCTTGCATGAAATATTCAGTTCATAATTCTAAAAGAGAATGATTTCCATGTTGGGAAATGGAGTGAAAGACATTGTTAGGGAATTTTTCAATGCAAAAATGCCTATTTATTTGTTTATTCACAGTATTTATATACCGCTTTTCTCACCCCTGAAGTGACGCATATGGGTGCAACTAGAGTAAAACCATAGCATTAATTGAGTTTGCCACCTCTACATTGACTCAACATTCAGTGTTGAGTTGATGAATCAATTCTAACTGGGACCAGCCAATAGTGTTTCTCTATGACACCCTACCTCACATCTTTTGGCACAGGAAAAAGTATTTTTGTTCATAAAACCTCTGTATAAAATAATTCCCCAAAAGACTTTAAAATATGCCAAAACTGTGCAAAGATCTTTAGGTCCCGGTGCCATAGAGAGGATGATATCAAAATTATTTGCACTCCTATGTCGGCAAGAAAAATGTGACGATTTACATTGCTAGTATGGACCAAATAGATCTAGTTTATCAAGGGCTTGGTTGTGATCATTCTACAAGACCAAATAAAATGAGGGCAATTGTCACCAGAGCTTGGCAATCTCCAAGTGGGAGCAGACAAGAAAAGGGAAAATTCCTGTCTTAAACATTACAACTTCCCATGCTGAGCTGGATGGCTAATCTATAATTGCAGTGTGATTGCCATACTGATAAGTCAGAAGATGGGGGTTGCTTGTTTGCTAATATCCATTTAACTGGAAGGACCACAGGAGGGCGGAGTGTTGGTCTTGATATCCGATGATAGAGGGAACAAGAGCAAGAAGCTGTGTGTGCTCGCACATACTTTAATCAGACACTGAATTAAAAAGGAGGCTTAAGAGTGCTCACATAGGCATTCATTTGTAGCATCAGCAGGAAGAAGCTGTAATAATGTTCTCTCTACTCTTGAAGGATGCTAGAAGAAAGTTCAGGGCAACTGATACTTGTCCTAATCGGAAGGCTCTAATATACAAGCTACAACTTAAGCAGTAGTTTTTGTTATTTGTTTTTAGTACAGTGTCTCCATAGAAAATATGTTTCGACCCTCCCTCCCCAAACCCAATCCACAGATAACCAAAATCATGCCAATATCTGTATTGGGCCAGAAGCATACCATAAAACAAATTGTGTTTCACAGAAACTTAGGGTTCCGTAAAAGCATTGTAGATGTTCTACACAAAAAAGAAAGAAAGAAAAGAAAAGTTCATGCCAAAGTATGCAACTTTTCTTGAAATTCAATGCTTTAAAATGAAATTTGAACCTGTGCTACTGAATGACTTTTGGTTAGGACCAATAGACATATATACATTAGTTGTCGGTAAGGCTATCCAGCTATGGATGTGAATCAGGGTTTTTTTAGTTTATGCTTATAGCAAAAACAAATTTAGGAGTATGTTGGATGCCACATATTAACGACATAGAAACTTTTTTGTATTAGATAACCATGTAAGACGATGAATATACAAGATGTTAAAAATGCCCCTACTCTATACCCACTCATGTACCCTTCCCCACTCCTCATATATTTTGTGATAAAAAGGAAGAACTTTATGGGTTTACAAGGCTTAGGTACAAAGTTAGGGTTCTACAGGACCCAAAAAGTTTGGAACTACCTCCATAGGATTTAGTGAAGCCCATGAAGTGTTTGGCAGAAATTCTAAACTTTTTTGGTCCTGCAGAATCCCAACTTTGTTCCTAGGCTAGGGATTTATATTTTTGGAGCATGAAAGGGTGGAACTGTGAATGTTTAATCCTTGGATAAGGAAGTTATAATGTAATTATAATCAGGGAACTTTTCACACTATACAATTATAACATTGTGATATTTAAACTGCTATGGCTATATCCTAAATAACTCTGGGATTTGTAGTTTGCTGAAATATTTAGAATTATCTTCTGGAGTGTGGTTTCCAATCTTTGTTCCTTGAGGTATTTTGTATGTCAGCTTCCAGAAATCCTGACTGTTGGCCAAATGGCTGGGGCTTCTGGGAGTAGATGTCTCAGACACCTGGGAGACCAAAAGTTGGGAACCACAGTTTTAGAGCAACTATGGTCCTCCATATGAATTTCAGGACCCAGAATTCATATTACTGGCTAAGAGGACTTCTATAGTTTAAATCCAAAACAATTGAACGACCATTGTTTGAGCTACACTGACTTAGAGAGCTGTAATTCCTCACCCAGTCTTTGTAAAAGTCAATGGTTGTGAGGGCGAGCAGGTGTCCCCCAGTAACACCTTCTGGGAACGACCCTCAAGGAAGGACCAGAGCCACTGCAGAACAGTACCTCCAAGTCCCATATCCCAAAAGGCATCCCAAAAGGATACTGTGGTCAATGGTATCGAAGGCCGCTGAGAGGTCCAGTAGAACCAACAGGGACACACTCCCCCTGCCAAGTTCCTCGCGTAGATCAACTATCAAGGCGACCAAGGCTGTTTCAGTACCATGATCCAGCCTGAAGCCAGACTCCAGCCAGAACTTTCTGCCTGTACACAAAACCCACTGGCACACAAAAAATTCTCCACTGATTGATACCACTTTGAATAGACTTTTCAATACAGAGAAGATATGATAGAGTACTATTTGATTTTTTATGCAGGAGCAAGAAAACTTTTGTAATTATTAATCCTCACATTCAAGAATAAATTAGTTAAAGATATAGAGAGCAAACATTAAATGTATGATACCCCCTTTAAATGGGGCAAACACATGAAACTCAAAAAGATCCTTTCTATATACATCAGTGGTTCCCAAGCTTTTTTTTGACCATGTATCACTTGACCAGGGACCATTTTGACGAGGGACCACTCTTCAAAATTTGTACCAAAAGGGTTACAAATCAGTTTTTGGTCAACTTTATATTTGGTTTGGGATACTGATTAAAAATGCATTGGATAGACCACATCAGCTGTAGTTTCTGATACAGAACATATGCCATGTGTTCAGCAACAGGAAGAAGTGGCAGGCGGCATGAAAGGAGCAGAAATAAAATAAATAAATAAATAAAAAGGAAGGAGGCTTGTGGACCAGATTTTCATTCTCGTAGCCCACTGGTGGTCCATGGCCCACAGGTTAAGAACCTCTCTCTGGCTTTTCTTTGTGAACAAAGATTTAGGAAGGACTCATCCCACGTTTTATACAAACTCATTGGTAGCAGCAAGGATGGAACAGCAGCAGCGTGTGAGTGCTCTCCCAAACATTTTAATTTTAATTTTAGACTACCTGGGTTATAACAGGAAACAATTAGCAGCTACAGAGGATTCTATATGGACAGAGGGCTGTAGGAGGTTTTTATCTTGGCAACTTATTTTAATTAGTTTATGGAATTCACAAGATAAGACGCCAGAAGCAAGGCCAGCCAACGCCCACGCACATTAGCGAGGCCTCAGAGTCTGAAGTCTCGCATGGGAAGCCCTACCGGTGACTATTTTGCCACTGACAGCATAGCTCACAACTTCATTAGGGTACGCAAGCCTCTCCCTCACAACAAGGGGGCACCAATGTAGAGGGGTTAAGAACCACTGATATACACAATGATCTGGAGTAATAGCAGAGAAAAATTGAGAACGAATTAAAGTTCTAGAAAAAGATTTTATGCAGAGCAAAAAATCAGTTAAATCCAAAAAAGTTTTTTTGATAAAGATATCAATCTATGTTTGTAATAGGGTAGAGAGAGAAACGAAGAAGCAAAGGGAATTGATCCAGATATTAGAATAAAATTTTATGCAGAAAAAAACTATTGAACTATTCAAATCTCAATGAATAAGTAAAATGATTTGAATATAAAGTGAAATGCTGTAGGAGATAAGATACGATTATTTTACTTCAAAAATGGGAAAATATTGATGTGCTGAACAAAAGGGGATAATTAGAATTTGAAATTAAATTAAGATGGTTAAATTGTATAAATCAGCATTATTTGTAAGAACTTTTAATTTTATATATTTTAGCAGAGGTTGAAACACAAGTAAGAAGAACCATAAAATATTTTGATACGTATTTTTCATGGATTGATGGGAAGTTAGTTGTGTTTTTGCTGTGTTTCACTAGATATGGGTCAGGAGGTAGAGCCTCTCTATTGTAGATGGCAGCAGCTGAGTGTAGGAAAGGAACTTGGTTTTCAAAAATCTTTGCATTAATTCATTAATGTAAAGTTAATACAACTTTTTTTAAAAAAAAGATGTACTTTGTTAGTAGTTACAATGTGATAGTACAGTACAGTGTTCCCTCACTTATTGCCAATGTTAGGTTCCAGGACCTCCCGCAATAAGTGAAAACCTGTGATGTAGGGATGCTCTGTTTATTTTCATATTTATACATTATTTTAGTAGTTATACACTATTTTAAGTCCTTATAAACTTAAAATAAAGTGAAGGAAAGGCCCTATCCAGGCTGGAGGGAGAGAGGGAGGACTGAGGAGGAAAAGTGCCTTGGAGAGTGGCAGCGGCAAAACCCCACAAAACAGTGAAAATACCATGATATATATTTTAAATTAACATTTTTTTGAAATCCGCAAAACAGCAAGTCCGTAATAAGAGAACCATGAAATAGCAAGGGAACACGGTAACAAGATTCCAAACTTACTACACCATACTACCAAACCCGCTATACCTGGATTCATGGAATACACTATGTAGCACATTTTTATTCCTGGGTTACAAATATCATTTCCTAATTGGTTCTATCATACAATCTTGGAAAAAGTTTATTAAACTGGAAAACCTTTGGGAGGGACATCCTGCTATAGCACATTTTAGTGCAGTTTTCAATAAATATCTGATAGAGTCTCAACAAATTTAATACAGTTAAATAGCACCGGTGCTATTTAACTGTATTAAATTTGTTGAGACTCTATCAGCTGGCTGGGTGTCAGCTGCATTAAATATCACTACTGACTGAAAGGTCATGAGTTTGAAGCCAGCCCGGGTCGAAGTGAGCTTTCAGTCAATTGTGTAGCTTTTGCAATCCGAAAGATAGTTGCATCTGTCAAGTAGGAAATTTAGGTACCACCTATTTGTGGGGAGGCTAATAAAAATATCCAGCAAAAACATGCATGGAATGCGGAAAGTACTTCATCAGTGTCGCAGATGGATGGTGAAGTGACAGCTCCCCTGGTGGCCAGAAGTTGGAATGTTAAATAGCTTCTGACTTTCTGCCGATATGTGTTGTGTGTCTATGGCATTGAATGTTTGCCATGCATGTGTACATTGTAATCCGCCCCGAGTCCCCTGCGGGGTGAGAAGGGCGGAATATAAATACTGTAAATAAATAATAAATAAATACCGTTTGTTGGATGCACAAAAACCAAGTTTCAACTACTTTCAAAGTAAGTACTGCACAATTAAACAGGAAATAACATGTTCAAACTAGGAATAGATTTTTTTTCAAATTTTGTTACATAGTGCTATCAGAACAAGAACAGATCATGTATGCACACTGTGACCCTCTTGTTCCTTCTCCTCTAATATTTATACATACCAATGGCTGTTCCATAGTGTTCATCTTCATTTTCCATGTCTCATTTTATTTGATGTAGAGGTTTCCCCAGTATCAAAGAAAGTGGAGAAACATTGTTTGCAGAGCTATGTTTGCACATCAAAGTCTATAATCTCTGGAACATGGCACATACTGACAACTTTTGAATTACTGGGCTTGTAGAGAGCTGTGTAAGGCAGTGCAGTTCAGGTGTCAAGCTAGCCATGACTTATGTTGACAGACAGAGAACAAGAGCAAGAGCAAGCCCCCCCTCTCTCTATATAGTTTTCAAAATGGCTGCTGTTTTCGAAATGAGCATTGCAGCTTTTCGGGAAAGCTATCACTGCTATGTTCTTCTCCACTTTATTTTATTTATTTATTTATTTATAAATTCGATTTGGTAGACCGCTCTCTCTGGAGCCCAGAGCGGTTTACAGCATAAAATCAATAAAACATCAATAAACAGATAAAAGACGTATACCCAAAAGCCCCCTCCCCACAAATGATCCCGCAAGCAATAATACGCAGAGGCAATACATGGCAGGACGGTATGTTGGCAGCTGGCAACTAAGGAGGCATCAGTTGGGACCAAATGCCTGCCTATATAGCCAAGTCTTCACAGACTTGCGGAAGGCCAACAAACCCCGTAGTGCTCGTATCTCCTCTGGCAGAGAATTCCAGAGGGTCGGAGCGGCCACTGTAAATGCTCTCTGCCGGGTGCTCGACAGCCTACAGATCTTAATACTAGGGACCTCTAGTAGATTAAGCCCCTCTGAGCGCAGTGATCTTCTGGGTTTGTATGGGGTAAGACGCTCCCTCAAGTACACTGGCCCCAAACCATATAAGGCCTTGAAAGTTAGAACTAACACCTTGAAGGAGACCCGGAATTCGATGGGAAGCCAGTGCAGTGCACGCAGGAGTGGGGTCACATGCGCAGATCTTGGGGCTCCCGACAGCAGGCGCACTGCTGCGTTCTGCACCAGCTTAAGTTTCCGGATCGCCGACAAGGGTAGGCCAATGTACAGCGCATTACAGTAATCAAGCCTCGAGATGACCGTGGCTTGGATCACCGTGGCCAGGTCGCAGCGGGAGAGGTAAGGAGCCAGACGTTTCGCCTGCCGCAGATGGTAGAACGCTGTCTTGCAAGCGCAGGCAATCTGCGCTTCCATCGACAGTTGGGTGTCTAGCTGGACCCCAAGGCTCTTAACTAGGGGCTGTGGGCGAAGTGCCACACCATCAAACGTCGGCAACTGGGTCTCTACCCCCTCCGGGCGGCCCAGCCACAAGATCTCCGTCTTCGTCGGGTTCACCTTCAACTTACTGGCTCACAGCCATCCAGTTACGGCTTCTAGGCAGAGATGGAAATTATCGGGTACAGATTCCACCCCCGTCCATCCTCAGAATGAGCTGGGTGTCATCAGCGTACTGGTGACATTCCAGCCCAAAACTCCGTACCAATTGGGCGAGTGGTCGCATGTAGATGTTAAATAACAGCGGGGAGAGAATGGCCCCCTGAGGGACCCCCACAATGTAAGGGGCCCCCTGGAGGCCACCCCTCCCACTTCACTCGCTGCAGGCGGTTTTGGAGGAAGGAGGACAGCCAGTTGAGGGCTGTCCCCTCACCCCGCCACCGCCAGGCGGTGTGTCAAAGTTGGTAATCGACAGTATCAAACGCTGCCGTGAGGTCCAATAACACGAGCAGCGCCCGATCCGCCTCGATCCAAGTGGCAACGGAGTAGGTCTGTGATGGAGACCAGGACGGTCTCTGTCCCATGGCCTGAACGGAAGCCAGACTGGAAGGGGTCAAGCCAGGTTGCATCATCCAGGAATGTCTGCAGCTGGTCCATTGCTGCCCTCTCAATTACCTTGCCCAGGTACGGTAAATTGGACACTGGGCGGTAATTGGAGGGAGCCGAGGATCTAACCCGGGCTTCTTCAGCAATGGACTAACCACCGCCTCTTTTAACTCCTCTGGAAAAGCTCCTTGCTCAAGGGAGCAGTTGACTATATTCAACAGAGGGCCTCGTAACCCCTCCACGCAAGCTCGAATCAGCATGGAGGGGCACGGGTCGAGGGAGCAGGTGGTTGGTCGAAGAGCTGCGACAATCTTGTCAACATCCTCTGCGTCCAGTGGCCGAAACCGGTCGAAGGTGGACCCGGCGGAGGGCCACGGAGTCTCAAGCTCCTGTACTGTATCAACCGTGGCAGGGAGGTCCCGGCGGAGCGTCACAATCTTGTCTGCGAAATGATTCTGGAAAGCCTCGGCGGAAAGGGCCCGATCATCATTTTTGGGATGGTAGGGACCATCGTCAACTGCCGAATTATCCTGAACAATTGGGCCGGGCGTGAATCTGCAGACGCTATCAAGGAGGCATAATGAGAATTTTTCGCCTCCTTGACCGCATGCTTTGGAGGTATCGCCACAGAGCTCCAGTTTTCATAATGAATGCTGCTTTTCAAAATGACATTGCAGCTTTTTGGGAGAGATATCATTGCCGTCATTTTGAAAATAACAGCTATAGCTATTGATAACAGTAAAGACAAAACTGCCTCCCTCATTGATATCAAATATGGAAGGGAAGCTAATCCCAAGGGCCATCCAGCCCAGCCCTATTTTGCCATGAAGGAACACACAATCAAAGCACTCTTGGCAGATGGACACCCAATTTCTGGTTTAAAACCTCCAAAGTAGAGCCTCCACTGCCCGCTGAGAAAGGGTATTCCATTGCTGAACACTTTTTCCTAATGTTTCAGTGGAATTTCTTTACCTGGAATTTGAATCCATTGCTTCATCTCTCAAAAACAGAAGAAAACAAGCGTGTATTCTCCTCAATTTGACACCCTCTCAAATATTTAAATGTGGCTATCTTGTCCCCACTCAACCTTTACTTCTGCAAGCTAAACATACCCAGCTCTCTAAGGGCACTTCCAGACAGCACCAAAATCCATGCCGCAGCAGGTTTAAGAAACCCACTTTGGCGTGGATTTCCACTCCCCTCAAAAAAACGGGCTTTCCTGGGGAGGGTGGCTACATGTCATTCTGGTAGTGCTGCCACCCTGAAGCCCCCCAAAACACCCCTCAAAACTTAAAAATGTACCTGGCCATCAATAAGGTGCTCCTTGCATCCTCTTGGCATGAAGAAGTGATGCTCCAGGAGACCGGGGTGGGGGTGGGCAGTGAGGAGCAATTTTCTTTTCTTATTTGGACATCCTTGGTGAAAACCCACAAGTCTCAGTTTTAAGGCTCGTCTGGATGGGCCCTAAGGTGCTTTCATAGGGTTTGCCTTTCAGACCTTTAACCATTTTGGCCACTCTTTTCTGGGCATGTTCCAGCTTGTAGATGAGCAATGGGTTTTCCTGGACTTCATCTGGCTACTAACCAGGCACCATTGCCTTTCTGTGGCCCTGATGGCTTGTAGGAGCATGCACCAGCTCTGTTAAGCTGCACTGCCTTAATGGCAGGAACAGACACAGCATGAATATATTGTTAAAATCTTATTCTTTATGACAGTCTTTCTCAACCAGTGTGCTGTGGCACACTAGTGTGCCATGACGGACCTCCTGCTGTGCCGCGAGAAAAGTTCTCTGCCCCCCTTCCTCCCCCCTCCTGCTGAACTCCTGCTGCTTGGGGGAGGAGGAAGGGCCGGGTAGTGGCGAAGAAAAAGAAGAAGGGACCGGGGTGCTGCCTCCTTCAGCCATTTCCCCAGCCAGCCTCCAATCCGCCATGACTCCCACCATGACTCTCGCCCCTCGCTCGCTGAAGCCGCGTGGAGGAGGAGCCCTGCCCACTTAAGCCCGTCCACCGCTCATGCTCCTTCTCTGTAGGAGAGCTGAAGCTGGGGGGGGGGGCGGAGCATGGCCCGGCCTGTAGGAGAGCTGAAGCTGGGGAGGGGCGGGCATGGCGTGGCCTGGCTCTGCCCCTCCCCCGGCCGGCACTCCCAGCAGCTGCTCCAGCCTTGAAAGGACAGTGCCAAGCCAGCATTGTGCTGGCCCTGGCACCGCTGGCTTGGCACTGCCCCCTCAAGGCTGGAGCAGCTGCTAGGAGAGGTGAAGCCGGGGGTAGAGGCGGGGCATGGTGCAGCCTGGCTCCGCCCCCTCCCCAGCTTCGGCACTCCCAGCAGCTGCTACCAGCAGGCCACCATCCCCCAGCTGTTCTTTACTGCAGTGTTTCCCAACCTTTTTTGAGCCGCGGCACACTTTTAACATTAAAAAAATCCGGGGGCACACCACCAACCAAAATGACACAAAAATGACACTCTAACCCAAATTCAATGTGAAAATATCATTTGCACTGTGTTAACTCAGGAGGAGGGAGAGGAGATGAAGTTCAAGCAAATGCCAACAGTTGTGATCTCTCCAATCTTGTGTATTCTTCCTTATGAATAACTTTTGCTATCATCACCACCATCTGATGCCATTTTGCTACCTGTGTTCTACTTTTGACCTGTGAAATGCTGGAAGAAACTAACGGATCTAGGCTCCCACCCACAAACAAGATGAAGAATTTTGGGAGCCCATCATGTCTTAAACCTCTTAGTAAAACACAGCAAAATTGGGATATTTCAAACTTCCTTCCCTTTTTTTTTTTTACAACTGATTTATTAATGCAGCTGCCAGCCAAACAGTGGGCTTCTAAACTTCTCCCTTCTTTTTGCACTTGCAAGCTCTCTTTCCCATTTCTGAAACTGTTTATCAAGAGTTTCTCTGGAGGATTTGAAGAGGGAAGTGAAAGCGATTTTCACTCCTCAAAGAAATAGGTTGGAAAAATTCAATAATACTTCATATCGCTTGCCTAGCTAAGTAATTACATGCACTATAGCAAATATTTAAAGAAAAGCAACAGTTTCCCCTTTCGTAGCTGCTTTTGTTGATAATAATGAAGTGACTTGATAGGGAAGAAGCTGAAATGAAAGAGAAGGAGAAAGGAGTTGAAAAAACGAATCAGCCTCCTATTTATCTTCCCACAGTTGAGGACTTAACTGGAGGAGACACTTTCCTATTTATTTAGGCAAATGTTAAAAAAAACTTACAAAACTGAAAAGGATGTGGCTTCTCAGAATTTAGCACATCTTTGGTATTTGTTATTACGGATATGTCTACAGCATTGCCAATTCACGTGCTGTGTTTTAGTTAAGTATTTTGTGACCACAAAATGGACCATGTCCTCCAAGGGTGACTTGCAGTTCATATACACATAAAACCACAATTATAAAAACAGCGGGTTGAAATACTCAATTTCAGCCACAGTAAATAATTAAATTAATACTTGAATAAAACCTGCACCTGTACCATATCATCACCCAAGAGCTTACAGCTCTACAAGCCAAGCATTTTAAGGATTTTGTCCAAAGTAAATATGTAGTTTAGCGGTTTTAACACTGGTCTTTTATTCTGATCATGGAAACACAATGGGTCACTTTGGGCAAGCCATACTTACCCACTCTTAGGGCCCTTCCACACAGCCATATAACCCAGAATGTTAAGGAAGAAAATCCCACAATATCTGCTTTGAACTGGGTTATCTGAGTCCACACTGCCATACATTCCAGTTCAAAGGAGAAAATGTGGGGATTTGTAAGGGGCCTTAGAGGAAGGCAAACGCAAATGTTTGAACAGATCTTGCCAAGAACCTCAATTGGATTGTTATATGTCAGGATATGTGTAGGCAAGCAACCACAAACACAGGCAAAAAATAAGACCACAGAACAAGAGGGATTACTACTACTACTACTACTACTACTACTACATTTATATCTTACCCTTCTCACCCCAATGGGGGACTGAGCATGGCTTACAATCCATGGCATACAATGCCGCATTATTAATATAATAATAAACATGACGCGGGAGAGCGGGGGCCGAGTTCCAAGATGATGAGTCTACCAGTCTCTCTGGCCCTGCCCACGATGGTGCTCCTGCACCCGCCCCCCTCTGACTCTGTCTCGACCCCGGACCTAGATCGATCGCCCTCTGCTGGACCAGAGTGATCCATAGAAGTGAGAGCTGAGCCGGCATCCCCAGGGTTAAACATCTCTTCAGTGCTGGCCAGGGCCCCTGGGGCTCGGCCCCGACGTCGGGCCGGCCGGCTGCTGCGGCCCCCCCTGGCACTGTCCCATCGCCAGGACCCCGCCCCCTCCCAGACTGCCCGGGAGAAGAAGGGAAAGAAAAAGAACAGGCCTGGACAGATGAGACGCAGGCGTCAGAAGAGAAGAAGCTCAAGGAGAATTCAGAACTGTCAACCGCCATTACCATCACCGGCTGGTCAGCGTGAGGCGCCGGCTAACACCAGCAGCCAGGCACTGCAACGCATGCCTAACCCCCCCCCCCCCGCCGCCGCCCATCAGTACGACTCCGGTGGGAAGCAGGCCCTTGACCCCGACTTTGGCAGCGGTGGAATTGGCCGGCCCCAAGATCTCCGGTCGGAGACACGTCAGGAGACCTGCGAAGAAATTCGGCACGCGGACCTTCTGGGGGGGGGGGGCGAACTTTGGCCCAAATAGAATTACGGCACGTAGGGATCCGGCAAAGCCACCTCCCCACGCGGACGGTAGGAGTGATGTGGCCCTTGATCGACAGGCGCCCACCTTGGCCTTATGTCCTGTCCCATCCAAGGAAATCGCCACTGTTAATACATCCACCGGCCCGTGCGTAGGTGGCCAGAGCTCCCCTACATCTTCCCCTTTTCATGGGATTTGCCGGAAATTGAGTCCCCCTCTAAACTCCAACTTGTAAACTCTCCTACTAGGGGGGCCCCGATTGCAGTGATCTCCGGCATGGGGTATTGTCGCAATAGGCGCAGGCCGAATGCGAGAGGCTCCCTGAGTCGTGTCAAGACCCGGGCTGCCTCTGACCTGCGACCTATCCCGGAGTACACTGTTGTCAGGTCTCCAACTTCCTCCCCCTCCTCCCTGGTGTTAGTAAATGCGCACTCAGTCCGGAATAAAACGGCAACGATCCGGGACTTTATTCAAGACAGACAGGTCGATATTTGCTGCATTACGGAGACCTGGCTCCAGGACAGTGATAGCACCTGCCTCCAGGAGCTGACACCCCCGGGCTTCGCGCTTACTCACCAGAACAGGACTGGGAGGCCGGGGGGGGGGGGCGTGGCAATTCTCTCCCGTGACCTATTACACCTCAGAGCGGTCCCTGCCTTGGAGGCGGATGGGATTGAAAGTGTCGGCCTGGTGTGGGGTGCCCCGGAGAGTACAGCCTTCTTGCTGGTGTACCGTGCACCTAGCGCACCAGCGGGGAGCCTGTCCCTGCTGCTGGAGACTGTGGCGGAGTGGGCGTTGAGGTTCCCTAGCCTAGTTGTGCTGGGGGACTTCAATGTCCACGCCGACACAGCCTCCTCACCATCGGCAGCGGTGGTCCTGGTGTCGACCATGGCGGCACTCGGCCTCTCCCTCTGTGAATCAGGCCCCACACACGGGCCGGTCACACCCTCGATCTGATTTTCCATGCAGGTGTCCAAGTGTCCGTCACCTCTGTTACAGAGGTGCCATGGTCGGACCACTGTGCTCTGGGAGTCCGGGTTGAGCAACCGCGCCCTCCCGGCAAAGGTGCCGAACCAATTTGGGTTCGCCCGAAGGGACCTATGGAACCAACTAGGTTCCTGCATGCCATGAGGGATTTGGAGCCTGCCACGGCCTCGCTCGGTGAGCTGGTTACCACCTGGAACCACGCGCTGTCCGCCGCTCTCGACGAGATCGCCCCTAAACGACCTCAAAACCCCGCGCATCCTGTTCCCTTGGTACACAGATGCACTGAGATCTATGAAGCGGAGAAGAGACGGCTAGAGCGCAGGTCGAAGAAGCTCCGTGACGGGCCATCAACATCAGCTTATAAGCTTTTTATGAATGCTTATGAGCATGCTGTCAAGGAGGCGAAAAAAGTTTATTATGCCTCCTTGATAACGTCTGCGGATTCACGCCCAGCTCAATTGTTCAGGATAATTCGGCAGCTGTCGATGGTTCCTACCATCCCAAACAACGACAATTCGGCCCTTTCTGCTGAGGCTTTTCAGAATCACTTCGCAGACAAGATTGCGTTGCTCCGCCGGGACCTCTCTTCCACACTTGATACAGTCCAGGAGCTGGAGACTCCGTGGCCCTCCGCCGGGTCCACCTTCGACCGGTTTCGACCACTGGACGCAGAGGATGTTGACAAGATTGTCGCAGCCCTTAAGCTGACCACCTGCTCCTCGACCCGTGCCCTCCACGCTGATTCGAGCTTGCGTGGAGGGGTTACGAGGCCCTCTGTTGAAGATAGTCAACTGCTCCCTTGAGCAAGGGGCTTTTCCAGAGGAGCTAAAAGAGGCGGTGGTCAGTCCATTGCTGAAGAAGCCCGGATTATATCCTGCGGCTCCCTCCAATTACCGCCCAGTGTCGAACCTTCCGTACCTGGGCAAGGTGATTGAGAGGGCAGCAATGGACCAGCTGCAGACCTTCCTGGATGACGCATCTTGGCTAGACCCCTTCCAGTCCGGCTTCCGTTCAGGCCATGGGACGGAGACTGTCCTGGTCTCCATCACAGACCTACTCCGCTGCCATTTGAACCGAGGTGGATCGGCGCTGCTCATGTTATTGGATCTCACGGCACCGTCGATTACCAACTTTTGATTCACCGCCTGGCGGTGGTGAGGGGGACACCCCTCAACTGGCTGTCTTCCTTCCTCCGCCGCCGCCAGCAGCGAGTGACGTGGGGAGGGGCGGTCTCCGGAGGCTCCTCGCTGAGTTGCGGGGTCCCTCAGGGGGCTATCCTCTCCCCGCTGTTATTTAACATCTATATGCGACTACTCGCCCAACTGGTGCGGAGTTTTGGGCTGGAGTGTCATCAGTACGCTGATGATACCCAGCTCATTCTGAGGTTGGACCCCGGGGTAGTCTCTGTACCCGATAATTTCCATCTTTGCCTTGAAGCCATTACTGGATGGCTGCGAGCCAGTAAGTTGAAGGTGAACCCGCGAAGACGGAGATCTTGTGGCTGGGCCGCCCCGGGTAGCGACCCAGCTGCCAACGTTCGATGGTGCGCCCTCTGCCCTCAGCCATCGGTAAAAGTCTAGGGTCCGGCTGGGCCCACCTGTCCATGGAGGAGCAGATTGGCTGCACCTGCAGGACAGCATTCTACCACCTAAGGTTGGCTAAGTGCCTGGCTCCCTACCTCTCCCAATGCGACCTAGCTACAGTGATCCAAGCCACGGTCATCTCGAGGCTCGATTACTGTAATGCACTCTACATTGGCCTTCCCGTGTCGATGTTCCGGAAGCTTAAGCTGGTGCAGCATGCCGCAGCCCGCCTCCTCCTGGGTGCTGCAAGGTCTGACCGCGCAACTCCACTCTTACGCGAGCTGCACTGGCTCCCGATTGTATTCCGGGTCCTCTTCAAGGTGTTAGTTCTCACCTTTAAGGCCATCTATGGTTTGGGGCCGGTGTACCTGAGGGAGCGACTTACCCCTTATGTGCCCGCGAGATCACTGCGCTCTGAGGAGCTTAACCTCCTCGAGGTACCTTCTCTCGGAACCTGCAGACTGGCGTCTACACGTCTGAGGGCATTCTCTGTAGCTGCCCCAAGTCTCTGGAACGGCCTCTCGGAGGAGATCCGTGCCATCCGTGCGCTTCTGCCCTTCCGCAAGGCCTTGAAGACTTGGCTCTTTAGGATGGCGTTCGGCTCTTAATTCAACTACATTGTGCGCCATGCTGCCTATGACTCCCCTAGATTCTCACCGTGTCCCCCAGCCGTCGCTGAGGGCTAGCGTTTTTAACTTGTTTTAACCTCTTTGATGTCTAATGTGTTTTAACTGTTTAATTTGTTTTTACTACTCTCGATGTTTATGCTTCTCTGTAAACCGCTCTGAGCTCCGGAGTGAGCGGTATACTAAATCGAAGTTAATAAATAAATAAATAAATTTAAACATACAGTAATAAACATGACATAACAACTGAACAATTCAAATATAAACACAATAAAAAAGCTTTATAGTAAACATTCAATCCCAACCAACATGGGCTGATGGAACAAGCCACCCGAAGCAACAGGTGAGGCAGGGGAACCCAGAAAACGAGCAACTGCACTGGTGTTCCAATGTCCGGATGGTGGGCAGCATGACTGTTTAAGTAGCCATGGTGCATCCTCTCCCATTCTATTTTGCGTCTAAAGAGGACCCTGTCACCCCCTCATGGTGACCAGGCAAGTTTTATTTGTTTGGTTGTTTGTTTGATTTTGTGAAAAGCTGGGATCTGATCTATCATTTGCATTGGATGAAGGGGAGGGGTAGAGTTCATACAAAAGGATTTGGGAAAAGACTGCAATTCTAAGCAGTTTTGGTAAGGGTATTTTCATTCTGGAGTAATGTATTATAATTAGCTCTCTACATTAGTGGATTTCACTTTTGTGGATTTGATTATTTTCAGATTTGATTACTATATTGCCTGTAGGGATATCTAAAGCTGACCATGAAGTTAAGGTGGAAGACCTAAAGATTCCTAGATGTACAAAATCCCACATTATCCACTTTGAACTGGAATATATGGCAGTTTGGACTCAGATAACCCAGTTCAAAGCAGATATTGTGACTTTTTCTGCTTTGATATTCTGGGTTATATGGTTTTGTGGAAGGGCCCCTAGATGGATGTTCTCTTATGTATAAAAAAGTAGCAGGATTTTATTGACCTTTTTCCAACTTTCATGGGGAACCTGAACAGAAATCCTTGTGAAAATGGAGGGACTAATATAAATAACATTATATTTGTTATTAACAATGTTCTCTGCATGCCGAATAGACACATTATATTGAATATGTTGAATTAGGAATTGCTTTTTTTTAAAGTCGCATTGCTTAAAATAGTAGTTGCTGTTTGTGTGCTTTTCTTCATTGGTGTTGATGATGATGCTTATTATTATTTATGGCTCACGAATGGAACACTGAAGGAGACAGAAGGCCTGATTCTTGCAGTCCAGGAGCAAGCCATCAGAACAAATACAATTAAGGCCAGGATCGAAAAATCAGCTAGGTATATTTGACCTGCTGATTCCAAAAAAGGCACCAGCTCTAGTTTTTGAGATACAGAATATATGTCATCACATGTTCACCCATAGAAAATCATGACAACCATATCTAAGAAACTTAAACTGATGTGGTCTATCCAATGCAATTTTCTGAATCAGTGCCCCAAATAGCCACTGGAACAGGCCTAAAAACAAGATTCCAATAAATGTTTTCTTGTTTTTTGGCTGTGTGATAAATGGAATTGAATCAGCTAAGAAAGATATAACAGGTAGTGAGGATACAAAAATGTGTGTCTGTATAAAAAGAGAGAGAGAGAGAGACTGTCTATTGCTTCTTATAATTTAAGTAGTAATAAACATTTATCGATAAAAATTGCTGCAAAAACTGAACTACAATGAAATTCCCCTCCACACACACTGGTCAGATTCAGAAGGTACACCTATTTCCATGAAAGTGTCAACCTTATTTTATTTTGCTTGCTATCTCGGTAGAATAAGGGCTTTTCAAGAGAGAAAAAGCAGTTATGGCAATTCTAATTCATATCTAAAATTATTAAACTCCCAGACATTAAATCCCATGCTATTAGGTCTTAAGAACCTCAAAGCAGCAGTGCCATACTACAGAAACCAAGAAGTCCTAGGTAAAGGCCTTGACAATCTGGTACAAAATGCTTTCAATTTCTACATTTTTATTTTTAAAATCCCATTGGAATTACCATAGATGGAAATTCCCATTTTCTCATTCAACGCTTTTGCCAGTGGAAGCTTCTCTGCTACATACCATCCTGGCATTCAATTTGAGAAGAATATGATTACTAAAAATGGGGAGCAAGTATAGAGATGCAAATATACTTATACATAATATATATTAGATTAGAGAAATGCACCTTCCAATCAGAATCGTTCTTGGCTCTTTGATTAAATTCTATTTATTACAATTATTTATTTATTTAAAGCATTTATATTCCACCCTTCTCACCTTGAAGGGGACTCAGGGTGGAGCACAACATATAAACGGCAAACATTCAACGCCGGGACATGTAGACTGTACACATATATAAACATTAAAATCATTGTATGTGTCCATTTTTCTTTACTATGTGCTCAAAAACCAGCACTGAGTGTCAATTTGGATACCAAACTCTAACTTAAAAATACCTTACATATCATAAGGAAAAAAATGAAATGAAATGCAAACTCTTGAATAGATGTTCTTGACTGTTCCATGACTGTTCTCCAAAGTACCTGAAGATAGAGTTTATGAACCATGGTTTGAGATTTATTCATAAACCTCAAACATAA
Source organism: Anolis apletophallus (assembly GCA_030556195.1). Taxonomy (NCBI): domain Eukaryota; kingdom Metazoa; phylum Chordata; class Lepidosauria; order Squamata; family Anolidae; genus Anolis; species Anolis apletophallus. Next base: position 171,167,001 of record JARBWK010000004.1, read on the forward strand.
TTTTATGTTATTTCATCTCAGCTAAATGGCAGGTTCGGAGTCTGGAGTACCTAACTTCCAAAGGATCGAATGTAACACAGACAGGTTGATGGCAAAATCAGAGGCATTTATTCTTTGATTATTGTTTGATTTCAAAATTTACATTAACATCTTTACTATCATCAACACATAACTCAATAAAGACATAGTACTTTCGGTCATACCATTTATGATATGGTTTATGTATGTGAGGCATTGAATTTTGCCATTATTTTTTGTAAACCCTTTGAGTTCCCCCAGGGGTGAGAAAAGCAGCATATAAATACCGTAAATAAATTAATAATTCTCCTTGGCCAAAGAGGATGTCAGCAGAGTCTGTACTTCCAGAGACTTACGTATGTCAATGCAAACATACAGAAATATTTTATAGCAGCTTGACAACTATTCAAGGCTACTGCGCTGGCTCCTGGTTGGCCCAAAAGTATCTTGCTAGGTTCTGCTCCCTGGTTGGTATGTGGTTGCTGCAAGACTTTATCCGACATCAATGCTGGTTGGCGCCATTCATAGCGGAAAATTTAATAAACAGTCATTGAATTATTTTGAATATTTGTGTCCATTTACTGATCTGCCCATGAGAGGGGAGCAATCAGGAAGGAATGTAGTGGGGCAAGCAATAATAGGCTGAAATGGCTCTTGATATTCCAGCTCCAGTTAAAACACTGGATACCAGCACAGAAGAACAAAAGGGTGCTTCGGCTGCTGGTCATTTCAATGGGGGGTCCATAGATGGATCCAGTCTGGTGATACAGGGAAGGAAGTATTCTCAAGAATCAACCAGATTTTATCAGGGAGAAATGGTAAAAGAATTGAGTGCTGTTGCACAAACCCGTTGTCTGTCCCCAGAATGTGGGGGTGATTATGATAATTATGTAACTGTTTTCTGACGTTTGAGGTGTATTGGGGAACAACATTCCAGGGTCATTCCATTTATGAAGAGGTTACTACAGGACAAATGGAAAAGGCAATGTGAGCCACATCTCTTGATTGGTTAAAAAAAGTCTAACTTTTTATAACACAAAAAATTGGTCAGAAGACAGTTACATTCAGGTCTTTGATTTGGCCATTTTCTATTTCACGAGAAGCCCACTGGACTTCAGTCTCTAAAGGAAGGGTTTTTTTTGTACTCCACAATACCTTTTGAAGGAATATATTACGTTATCCAAATGACCCAGTTTGGTAGGGACAGTCCCCATTAATTCTCTGCTGACCCACTTTTTCAGCTCCTTTTAAAGTGCCCCAGTTTCTTTCTTCTCTTCCCACATTCCTTTTTCTTAGCTGACATCATTTGTTGGAAACTGAATTCCAAGTACAAAAGCAATTTGAGTTCAATAACCTCAACCTGGGCGAGTGAAGAGAAGGGACCAGAACTTATTCTTTATTGAGTTGAAACCAAACTGCTTCAGCCTCTCCTAAGTGTCTTCTTCCTAATAATGTTCGCCTCATTCTTATGTTGTTTGGTCACATGTGTCCTGGATTTCACCCTGAAATATTGGAGTGTTGAAATATGCACATTTTCTCAAACTCTTGCAGATTTGGGAGACTTAAAATATCTGCTTCTTAGGTAAGTGTACCAGTTTTCAGAGATCGTGTCTGGAGACAAGCTCCAGAGCTATCAATCCTGGTCTGGGATCATGTGCTGTGAATATTTATTTATCTCGGGCTTTTATATCCCGTCTTATTTCAACCTCCACAGAGGGACTCAGAATGGCTAACTCAAATCTCAAATTCAGGTGCTCTCAGCTTCTTCAGGCATGCTTGGGAGGACTGAGTACTGTATGTGTGTGAGTCTACCCCAAAACATGGATTGACTAATCCACAGGGCAATGTAAATAAGTACTGTACCTTAACTCTCACCCAAAAAAAAAGTAACGATCTCCAAGTGCAATAGCAAAAGACAAAATCTTATTCAATCTCAACAGAACCTAAATCAGGGGTGTTTCTACTATACTTTTTAAGCTGAGGGCCAGTTCATAGCCCCCTAGCCTGTTTGAGGACTGGACCATAGTTTGGGGGAAAAAACCCTCTGAGCACATTCCTATACACAGTACATATCTTATTTATAATGCAAAAAAAATGAAAGAACAATACAATATATAAAATGAAGAACAATGTTAACCAACATAAACATACCAGTCTTTCAATGGGAAGCTTTGGGCAAATTAATTAGGATTGTTGTGTTGTATTCCTTCAAGTTGTCTCAGATAGTAGGATATGCTGCCTAAGTCTTCTTCTCTGGAGGTTTTTCAGTAGAGGTGACATGACGATCTGTTGGGAGGGCTTTGATTGTGGGGGGAGGGGCTTATACTTGCCACTTGGCTCTCACCTTTTCTTCCTAAGAGAGGAGCCACAGCAATGCACAGCCTTTTTGGAAAATGCAGGGTAGAGGACAAAGGCAGATTAGAGTGACCCCCCCCCCCCTGGTTATGTAGCAGCAGTGGCAGCATCAGCAGCAAGTGCCTGGGGGCAAGCAGGAGAATTGGGGAGCCTTCATTTGCAAAGGAATAAAGAAAACGTTGTGGGAGAGAGAGATAGAGACAAGGGGCCACTGGGATGGGATGCCCAAGGCCAGAGCCACACAAGGAGAAGTCAATGTTTAAGTGGGGTGAAGGGATGCAAGAGGGCACCATCTCTAGTTCTCTCCTCCTAAGGAGGACACAGTTTTTGGGGCCCTGATCCCCAAGAAGGGAGGAAAGAAGAGAGGGAGGGAGTAAGTCAAAAGGAGAGGAAGGAAGGAAGTCAAGGAAAGGAAGAAGGAAAGAAGCAAGCAAGGGAGAGATGGAGATCTGGAGAGAGGGGGCTGATAGAAATTTGAATGAGGGCTACATTTGGCCCTTGGGCTGGACTTTGGACATGCCTGACCTAAATGCACTTGCCCACTCTACTCTCTCTGCCATGGTGCTTCTCCTGGCCTTCTTGAATGTCAGGGCAGAAAAATATAGATGACAGCTAGGGGCAGCTGGCATGCTGAAGTAACACTGGCCCTCAACATATCCACAACTCATATCAAAATCCATAATTTTGCTTCCCCAAATTTGCCTTTGACTGATATACAAGAGGTTGATTTATATCTGCATATTATGGGATGTATTCTGCTGTGTTCTGCATTTTTCAAACCCTGAGTGTTTGTCTTAACTGCTGCTAGTCTCCTGGCTCACAAAGCCTGCAGGCTGCACCCATTCTGAAGCAAGCCGAGAAAATTACAAAGGAAAGCAAATGCCAAATTGACATTTTCAATTAAAACACAAACACACCAAAACTGAAGAGCATTGCTGAATATGTCATCTGCATTTCCTAAGCTATTTTTAATGCCTTCGCATTGTCTGAGAGGGGAAAGCTATTAGAAACTACACCTGCATGCCTGTAATTGAAGTTGTGTTTAATGCTCATTAAGGTCCAGATCAGGGGGGAAAGAATATGAAGAACACAATCACCCGGCATTCATAATTAATGACACTGTATTAAACCAGTACTTGGAAGGCTAAATGACACAGAGTGAATTGCAATTACGAGACATATTTTCCGGACATCAAGTTCATTGTCACCCCTTTGCTTGCCTTTTCCTCAACTGTAGTTTCTGTCTCTTGCTCATTTCTTAACAGAGCAATCCTTCACCCCCTCCTCCCTTTGCTTAGTATCTTTAAATTATTATATCAGTTTTAATCTTGAATTGTTTTAAATCACGGATACTGCCTTACTCATATCAGTTCTCACTCTAAAGGGCAGGATATAAATATTTGTGCAAATAAATAAAAAGATATAAACGAGTAGGAATTTTGTTAAGAAAATATTTGCAGTGATAAGAGCCATTTGGCAAAAGAACCTGTCAGTTTAGATTTTTTCCACCATTCATTTTTTAAACACTTCTTTATACCTTCCATCTGTCCCAATTTTGCAGAGATAGTCCTGATCAATCCTTGATCACCCCACTTTTTCAGATGCCTTTTAAATGAGATATTCCTGCTTCTTGTCAAGGGGTTGGACTAGATGGCCCACAAGGTCTCTTCCAACTCAATCAGTCTATGGGCTCGTCCAGACAGTACCTTTATCCCAGGAGCTTCCACAGCAAACAGGATGGTGGTCAGATGCTGTTCCCTGTCAACACAAAAGGCAAAAACCACGAGATTTCTAGGTGCAGGAATATCACGATTTTGAGTCGAATGTATGCATCTTTGAATGTCTGTATGTCCCTGCAATGAAAAATGATTGTTTTTTTTTCATCTGGGGGTGAATCTAGACAGCCCCTTTAACGCATAAACTTCTGCAATATAAAAGGGGCTGTCCAGACGATGTCCTGGGAAAACATGCATTAATTTGCCACAAGCCAGGAAAACCCTGTTTTGTGGTGAATTAATTTGATAGTGGGTTTATTCTGCGCCTTCTCGGAAGGTGCGGGATAAACCCACTACTTCTGGTGTCTGGACTGCAGAAGTATTAAATTAACCCAGAAAACTGTAGGAATACAAATCCCCTCCTCAGAAGCCCCCCAAAACAGAGTTAAAAAAACCAGAAGAACTCACCCGGGCTTCATGGGGGGCTGCAGGCGTTCTCCTGGCACACGCAAATGATATACCAGGAGAAAGGGGGGGGATCGCTCCTCCCCCCTTTCTCCTGGTGCGTCATTTGTACAGGCCAGGAGAACCCCGGCAGCCGCTTCTGGAATTCCCAGAAGAACATCTGGACACCCACCCTGGAAAGTGCATGTTTTCTGGGGTGTGTGTAGATAGGCCCCCAGGAACATCTGGGTTTTTTAAATGCAGATGCTCCTGGGATAACAGCTTGTCTGGAAAGGCTCTAAGCTTGTTCCTGGGTTTTAGATGTTTGTTCCTCATTGATCGATTCCTTTTTTTTTTTAAAAAAAAAGGTGACATTTGAGTAGAAGGAAAAAAAGTTCTTTGTGTGCCAGAAACTTCATGAAACATGAAACATGTTCTCTGGCCAGGAAAAGGCAACATTTTACATCTTTTCACAAGAACAGGAACTAACTAACTAATTTTATTATTTGTGCCCCACAAATCCCCCACAGGTCAACATTGTATTAAATCTTTATTAAAATGTTAAAATATGCAATAGACAGGTTCCAGGTAGTGACCTGGAATGATGTAACCTGATATAACACAGGAACAGCACCTTGTTGTTTGATGCCATCTGTCTGGACAGATGGCCAGGCAGACAGGTTCTAAAAAGTGTCAATAATGACAAAGTTCTATTCCTGGCTTGAAAGTGTGTGTTCCTGTTTGATTTGCAGAGCTGACTTGGGCAAAAATGGTCCTACCCCATAAACTTTGTTTGTGTGGCAGATACTTCATGAAATGTCTGGAGGACACAGTTTCTCTGGCCAGGACAAAGAACAGAATTTTTGCAGTGGTTCACTGCAGTGATTCTCTGCATATCTGCATCTTGAGGTTTTGGTTTTTTTTTTTAAAAAACCTGCTGGAATTTCCAGTGGAAGTCTCACGGCAGCCATCTTGGCTAAATCTCGCAACATAGCATCAAGTCTGCACAATGGATGCAGAAATCCCGGGACCAACAGGTCTGTATGTGGGCATTTTCCGAAGTACTGGAATTTTTGTTGCTCCTTTTTAAAACCTTTGATTTAGTGCTGTCTGGAAGTGCCCTATGATTCTATGTTCTAATTTTTTCTCATCTTCTCTCTTTCTTCTATGTCCACAGCTTATTTCAATGGCTGCAAAATGACTTCAAAGTGCAAAATAAGAATATGTAACTCACGGCCCTTCCACGCAGATTTATAAGCCAGAATATCAAGGCAGAATAACCCATAATATCTGCTTTGAACTGGAATATCTGAGTCCACACTGCCATATATCCCAGTTCCAAAGCAGATAATCTGGGATTTTGTCCAGCTTTGTGGAAGGGGCCTCAGCATTGGGGAAGGAGGACATGGGAGTTGGATATATGACGCTCTCAAAAAGCTTGGCCACAAACGCCCTGGTGTTTATTGGTAAAATATTAAAGAATTGGCTCTTTACTGTCCTGCATATGAAGAAATTCCTAACAATCAGAAAATCATATATGAGTGACATCAAAGGAAACAATCCTGGCCAAATTCAATAGGCCAGCTAGTCCTGACCTATTAAAGACATGTGGTTTTGAAAGGTGAGAAGCTTAACAGGGGAAAAAGTTGCAAAGTTGGGACTCCAAATTCATTGGATACACTTTTGAAAATTTGTTTATTTAGAGATTTGATTACAATGATCTCTTTAGAAATCCTCCAGGGTGACTCTAAATCAACTTATGGCTGATGTTGATAACACAGCCCAACACTCCCATTGCCCCCTCCCCCCAAAAATCTTGATATCTTGGTTTTTATGCCTGTTCTTGGGGTTATTTGGGGAAAACTGATTAAGGAAATTGAACTGGAAAGCTCTAGTTTTTTAGATATCATTATCATGATTTTCTATGGGTGAGCAGATTGCAATTGGTAGATGGATATGTTCTGTATCTCAAAACTAGAGCTGATAGGAGAAAGGTGGTGCCATTTCTGGAATCAGCAGTTAAATATACCCAGAAAGAGGCTAACCTTTGAAGCATCAAAATGTGTTGACCAGCGACAGAGTTGCACTGGAGAATTTATAATCCCTAGGCCTCTTCTACACTGCCAGATAATCTAGGTTATCAAAGCAGAAAATCCAAATTATCTGATTTGAACTGAATTATCTTAGTCTACACTGCCATATAATCCAGTTTAAAGCAGATAATGTCAGTTTTATGTGGCAGTGTAGAAGGGGCCCTAAAGCGGTGTCTCTCAGATTAAAGAAAAGTGTCCTGTGCATCACTTTTTTTGCACTCTTAACCCATATGATGGTTTAGGACCTATGCTAGTTTGGTTACCCAAAATGACTAAATACAAAAGGATTCAAATACAGACTTTAAAAGTTCTGAAATCCCTGCTTGGGTGAACTAATCTTATCAGTTGCTCCAGTTGAATTTTTAAATCCTGAAGTTCTTCTCATCCTATTCATGAAGTGGTTTTTGCATTAATTTATTTAATTAATTATGTAAAGTGATGCCAGAAAGATGACATGGATAAAACCGATGTATTTGATTCATGTTGTTGCGGGGGCTGGAACCCAAATTCATAGACATTCAAGCTAAGCATTTCTATTGGTATCAGACTATGGATCGAACTGCTTCAGAAGACGGTGGTCTCTTTGTTGGAAGTGTTTCATACTCCACTGTCTCTATTTGGCAGGGAACATTCTCCATTGATCATCTGCAGTCCCAATTAATCCTCTGCATATCCTCCAAGATTTGTAATTCGACAACGATTCACTCCACAGCTGCTGCTCAAAGAAAAGTGGCCAGTTCAAGCACTATTTAAAAATGTGTTTTTGCCCTCGCTCTCTTCTGCCTCTTAGAAATGCAAACAAACCAATGTGATAAGTGTCCCAGAGCTTGCGAGCAAATCTGTTTACATGAAAATGACCTAATCGTCAGGAAAAGATCCAAAAATAAAGAGTGCATAAACATGATACGAGGCAGCCGGATCCTTTGTGAAAAGTGGCTGCATCTACCAGTCCCAATGGGCAATCCAATTTGGAAATATGTCACCCCCATTCATTCAGTAAAAAAAATTATAAGAAGCAGAAGGCTGCTTAATGCTCTGCTTGTTCCGGCAGTGAAGGATGTGTGTTTGACACAGGTGTTTCTCTAATTGGGTAATCATGAGAAAATGCCAGTTTTCAATGGCCCCAAAGTACATATTCTTGCAAGAGTGTAAGGTTACTCTGTACATTGAATTGCCATGAGAATAGGAGCCCAACGGCTGACTGAGAACTTTCAAGGCCCAGTAATGCATTTTTCAGCTGTTGCCCTTTTGTTGTTTGCATTTCAGCATTGCACTTCAATTCATTCAAAACAGACTTGGAGGAGGAGGAGGAGATAGTTTTCATATTTCACTTTGTGTTATATTTATTTATTTATTTATTTATTTATTTATTTATTTATTGAGGCTTCTCAACCGCCGACTCCCAGGGGTTCGCGGCGGCTCACAAGAGCCAATGGCACAATGCCAACGGTTAAAACATAAAAAACTTTAAAACACAATTAAAAACGCAATAACAGTTAAAACATTAAGCAGCAGCAGATATAACAGCCGAGTGAATATACACACGGGCCTACTCACCGAAGGCCTGCCTAAACAAATAAGTTTTGCAGGCCCGTCTGAACGGGAGTAGATCCCTCAGGGCCCTGGCTTCAGCCGGGAGGGCGTTCCATAGCGTAGGGGCTATCACCGAGAACGCCCTCCGGCGGGTGGATGTTAAGTGGGCCAACTTTACAGATGGTACTACTAAGAGGTTGGCCTCCTCGGACCGTAGTGATCTCGCTGGGTAATATAGGGTGAGACGGTCCCTCAGGTACGCTGGCCCCAGGCCGTAGATGGCCTTAAAGGTAAGAACCAGCACTTTGAAGGTGACCCGGTGCTCAATAGGCAGCCAGTGCAGATCCTGCAAAATTGGTGTTATGCGGCAACCTGCTGGAGCCCCAGACAGGAGCCGGGCGGCAGTGTTCTGCACCAGCTTGAGCTTCCGGATCGACGACATAGGCAGGCCAACGTAAAGCGCGTTACAGTAATCTACTCCATTAGTTATGAGAAAGGGCTCCGAGAGAGCATTGCCGTATCTGACTTAACCGCACTGGCCTTCATGTAACAGGATAATCATTTTAAGGAATTTGGGGGGACATCCTAGACATTCCAGGATCTGCCACAGACCTTTTCTACCCACAGTGTCGAAGGCTTTGGTGAGGTCGACAAATGTTACATAGAGTCCTTTGTTCTGCTATATGAACATTTCAGCTGTCATTCTACTGGTGTCACACATGTTTAACTAAAACTCCTATACATTGTAAGTTCCTTTCCCATTCTCCTCAACATTTCAGGACATGTTTAGCCAAGCAACATCAGAGTATGACACCATGGCAAAAGCTATTAGTGAGGAAGATTATGCAAGTTAGGGCCACATCTACACTAGCTTGTTCCTGGATGAGGAGGCGGATCTGGCATGCATTACCGAGACATGGTTGGATGAGTTTGGGGGGGGGTGAATCTCACCTAGCTTTGTCCACCGGGTTTCGGGGTGCATCAGCAGGCTAGGTCTGGGGGGCGGGGAGGAGGGGTCGCGGTGATCTTTCAGCAGTCCATCGCCCTGATCGGATGTACTGTTCCACAATCTCCAGGGTTCAAGTGTGTCTACCTGAAGGTGGGAGTTCTAGACAGCCTGGGGATCCTGCTGGTGTACTGTCCACCCCACGACCCAGCAGCCTCCCTGTCTGAGCTAGCAGAAGTGGTATCAAATTCGGCCCTAGCCTCCCAACAAATTTTTGTTTTGGGAGACTTTTACATCCATGCTGAGACCACATTGACAGGTGCAGCTCAGGATTTCATGGTTGCCATGATGACCATGGGGCTGACTCAAGTGATATCTGGTCCCACACATCAGGTGGGTCACACTTTGGACCTTGTTTTTATTGTGGACGGTGGAATAAAACTGCAGAGTGGAAGAGCAAACTATTCTTCCATTCTGACTGCAGAGTGGAAGAGCAAACTATTCTTCCATTGTCATTGTCTGACCATCATCTGATCAGTTTAAGATTAACCGTGCCCTCTAACCTCCACAGGGGTGGTGGGCATATTAAGATGGTTCACCCCAGGAAGGAGGCTTATAGATCTAGAAGGACTCCTGAGGTCTCTTGGGGGTCTTCCTGTCCTGGAGACTGACGATCCTGTTGACGCCCTGGTTGAGCGCTATAATAGTGAGTTGACCAGGGCAATTGACACGATACCCCCCAAACATCCCCTCTCCTTGCGTAGAGTCACTCCAACTCCCTGGTTCACTGAGGAGCTGGCTGTGATGAAGTGCTGGAGGAGGGGTCTAGAGTGCATCTGAAGGAAGTCTCGTGACGTATCTGATAAAACACGGGTTAAAGCCGCTATTAAGGCTTACTCCGTGGTCTTGCGGGCAGCCAAGAGAGCGTTCTTGACTGCCCGCATAGCGTCTGCAGCCAATAGGCCATTGGAGTTGTTTCAAGTTGTGGGGGAGCTCCTCTGGCCTCCCGAGGCAGGGGGGGGGGGCGACAACTCGGTAGCTAGGTGCAGCAATTTTGTGCACCATTTTGCAGAAAAAGTTGCTCAGATATGTCTTGAGCTGGACTCCATTTTATCCCCCATGCTATTTAACATCTACATGAAACCACTGGGCGAGGTCATCCGGAGTTTTGGAGTACAGTGCCATCTCTATGCAGATGACACCCAACTCCACTACTCTTTTCCATCAGATTCCAAGGAAGCCCCTGGGATATTGGACCAGTGCCTGGCCGCTGTGACGGTTCGGATGAGGAGGAACAAGCTGAGGATCAATCCCGATAAGACAGAGGTCCTTCAGGTCAGTTGCTTGTCTGATCGGGGTATTGGGTGGCAACCTGTGCTGGATGGGGTTACATTCCCCTGGAAGTCACAGGTCTGCAGTTAGATTTAGCGCTGACACTTGATGCTCAGGTGTCGATGGTGGCTGGGAGAGCCTTCGCACAGTTCAAACCTGTGCGCCAACTGCGACCATACCTCATGAAGTGTGACTTGACCATGGTAGTCCACACCTTGGTTACCTCTAAATTGGATTACTGTAATGCGCTCTTCGTGGGGCTTCCCTTGAAGATGGCCCGGAAACTTCAACTTGTCCAACGCTCAGCTGCCAGATTGATAACTGGGGCAGGTTACAGGGAGCGGTCGACCCCCCTGTTTAAAGAGCTCCACTGGCTGCCATTCATTTTCTGAGCCCAATTCAAGGTGCAGGTGATTACCTATAAAGCCCTAAATGGTTTGGGACCCGCCTACCTTCGTGACCGGCTCTCCTCCCATGAACCAGCCCTTAGCTCTCCGCTCCTCAGGGGAGGCCCTCCTTCCCCCCCTGCCAGTCTCACAGATCTGGCTTGTGAGCACTAGGGAGAAATCCTTCTCCTCTGTGGCCCTCCCTGATTTTGGAATTCCCTCCTGGGAGAGATTAGGAATGCCCCCTCACTGGAATCCTTTAAAAAACAACTGAAAACCTGGCTTTTCCACCATGCCTTTGGAGATTAGACTCCCCAAATGCCCCCGTTTCTTTGGACCTCTTCCCTCTATGTGATCCCTTATGTTTTGACACTACTCCAGTTATCTTCCCTGAGTTTTTAAACATTTTATATGTACATGTGGCCCGCCCTGTCATTTCAGTTTTAGATTCACCTATGTTGTTGTGGCTTCAAAGATCTATTTAGTTTATTGTGTTTATTGCTTTTATTGTGTTTATTGTTTTCTGATGTTTTTGATATACTGAATTTTGTGATTTGTTGTTCGGGCACAGCCCCATGTAAGCCACTCTGAGTCCCCTTTGGGGAGCTGGATGCGGGTTATAAATAAAGTTTTATTATTATTATTGTTAGCCTGTGGCCAGACCAGAACAGTTGGCCCTTCTGAGATGAGACCACATTGGTCTTAATTGACCATCAGTTGGGACCATCTCTGTTGCAGTTGTCATTTCTGAGCTCCTGGCCATCACAGACTCTCCATAATGACAACAGTAGAGGTGAATCAGTTGTTTCTCTTAAACTGCATGGAAAAGTAAATGGTGGCAGTGCTCCATATGAACAGCAGACTTGTCTGGATCAGACCTAGTGCCCTAATCTTGCTTTCCACTTTGTCCTGTTGCCACGGGGATGCTTTAGAGCAGGAGTGCTCACACTTTTCAGCATGCGAGCTACTTATAAACAACCAAGTCAAAATTATCTACCTACCCACTACAAAAATGTGAAACATATAACACAATATCTGCTTTGAACTGGGTTTTCTGAGTCCACACTGCCATATAATCTGATTCTAAGCAAATAACATGGGATTTTATTCAACTGTGTGGAAAGGACCTCAGATAACCCAGGGCCCTTCCACATATCCTGTTTTACAGTTGATACACACAAACTGATTTCTTACTATTGGATAAATTGCTGCCAAATTTGGCCACAAGACACCTACAAGGAATGACCATCACTAAAAAAATTGATTTTGTCATTTGGGAGTTGTAGTTGCTGGGATTTATAGTTCACCTACATTCAAAGAGCATTCTGAACCCCACCAACAACAGAACTGGGGCAAACTTCCCACACAGAACCCCCACAACCAACAGCAAATCTTCAAGGCAGAGAGGAAGGAAAGGAAGGAAGGAATGAGGGAGGGAGGAAACAGGAAGGAAAGAAGGCAAGGCAAGAAGGAAGGGAGAAAGGAAGGAAAGGAAGAAAGGAGATGAGGAAGGAAGGAAGGGAAAGGAGGGAGAGAAGAACAGAAGGGAGGGAGGGAAAGAAGGGAAGGAAGAAATGATGGGACAAAGGGAAGGAAGGAAAGAGCGAAGGAAGGAAGGGAAGGAAGGAAGGGAAAGGAGGGAGAGAAGGAAGAAGGAAGGAAGAACAGAAGGGAGGGAAAGAAGGGAAGGAAGAAAGGATGGGACGTAGGGAAGGAAGGAAAGATGGAAGGAAGAAAGGGAAGAAGGAAGGAAGGGAGGGAAAGGAGGGAGAAAGAGAGGAAGGAAGGAAGAACAAAAGGGAGGGAGGGAAAAAAGGGAAGGAAGAAAGGATGAGAAGTAGGGAAGGAAGGGAAGAGGGAAGGAAGAAAGGGAAGAAGGAAGGAAGGAAGGAGAGTGAGGGGGGAGGGAGGGACAGGGAGGGAGAAAAGAGGAAGCCCCTCCAAGTCCCAGTCCATGCTGCAGCAGCCACAGTTGGAGCCACCTCTGCCCCTCCCCCGCGCCCTTCTTCTGGCGAGACCACGAAATGGTAGGGAAAATGGCGCGCGTGACCGTGTATGGCTCTCATATGGGCCATAGCGATGCTGGTCTCACTGCCACACTGACTAGCCGGCAGCACCTGGGCAGCGTCGGGAGCCTGCGGGGCGGGACTGAGCCTTCCTCCCACCCTGCCTGCGATCTACCAGGATGCCCTATGCGATCTACCAGGAGATCACGATCTACCTAATGAGCACCCCTGCTTTAGAGTTTCTGGAAAACACCAGGGCATCCCCTGACATTTCTTCATGAGTGGCTAAATCAGATTAATCCAGTTTACATTGCGATACTTATGAATGTATAGAAGACTATCAGAATCACTGATTATGAAGAATTATGCCTGTGTGTTGGGAGAGCCTGTGCAGTTTCCTTTTGCTTAGGCCTGCAGGGAAAGGCAAGATGCCACCCTCCTTTCCTTGAATGAATGAACCATTTCCAAATGACTTTTTTTCTCTTTCATGCAGTGTGCAAGAATAAAAGTAACATGAGGAAAAACAGGGAAAGTAAGAGGTGGAGAGAAAAAAGGACATTGTAAGAGTAACTGAAAAAAGGAAGGAGGGGTGCCCGGCACGAGCGAGGAGCAGGAGGCGGAGTGGAGAGAAGCCGCGTCAGAGGCCTGCCATGCATGCTCAGCATCGGCCCGGGGGCGTGGCTTCCAATGTGTGGCCTAGGGCGCCAAAAAGGGTTGATCTGGGCCTGCTCCTGGGCAACGTCCTTGCAGATGGCCAATCCAATGCAGTTTCTCAAGTCATTCCTGACACAAAAAAATATATCGTCTTTCAGATAACCTGGAACAAAGCCAGTCAAGACCAGCAGTTTGAATTATACCCGGAAATGTGTTAGCAGCTAGTGGAGATGTTGCAGCAACCAAGTTGTATGATCCCAGTAGCCTGCTCCAGCTGCTGCTCTTTGGACCAACTGAAGTTTTTCTAAGTATACCTACTATGGCTCCTCCTCCCTGTACCGCCCCTTTCTCCCTCTCTCGGCGGCGCCAATGCAAACTGCATCGCTTCGGAGCCGCCGAGAGAGGGACGGAGGGGGCGATACAGGGAGGGAGGAGGAGCCAGCTCTCTTCCTCCTCCCTGTCCCGCCTCCTCCTCCCCCCCCACCGCCATTTTTTTTCAAAAAAAATTGAAATTTTTGTTTGAAAAAAATCTTGCTGGGGGTAGCGGGGGCCGTGTCCAACAGGCTGGGGGGCCGGATCCGGCCCGCGGGCCGCCTGTTGGACAGCCCTGTGCTAAGGTATTACCACGTTATCATGCCAGGGGCCCGCATTTCTGCCATCTGCAGAATTCTTGGAAATGTAGTTTGGGAAGGTGAAAAATGCAAAAGATCCCATCTTAAACTACATTTCCCAAAATTCTGCAGGCAGCCGTGGTATGATAATGTGATACCGTGGGTATCTGTAGTCTATCATTTTTAACATTGTAAAACCAATGACCACACTGGTTCGTTGACTCTGGAAACTATAATTCAAGTGGTAACATTTATTTATTTATATTTATTTATTTATAAATTCGATTTGGTAGACCGCTCTCTCTGGAGCCCAGAGCGGTTTACAGCATAAAATCAATAAAACATCAATAAACAGATAAAAGACGTATACCCAAAAGCCCCCCTCCCCACAAATGATCCCGGCAAGCAATAATACGCAGAGGCAATACATGGCAGGACGGTATGTTGGCAGCTGGCCACTAAAGAGGCATCAGTTGGGACCAAATGCCTGCCTATATAGCCAAGTCTTCACAGACTTGCGGAAGGCCAACAAACCCCGTAGTGCTCGTATCTCCTCCGGCAGAGAATTCCATTTAATGCTGACTGGGAGATTCTGTGATCTTAATTGAAAAAGTATTTTTTCCAAGCTCTGGTTGTCACCCCTTCCCCACAACCCACATTTTATTGAGAAATTAGAAACTCGAATAATCTTTTTGTTCTCTCTTTTATTTCCCGAAGGGGAATAAGTACATTTCCACCTGAGAAAACCATGTTAAATGGTATCAAATTTTCCTTCCAGGCCATCTGCCCCCCCCCCCCATTTTCTTAAGGTTAGAACACATCACCTGAGTTCATCCCTAATGGCCTGCTATCATTTCACAGTCTGCAAATCAATTGATTTCAGCCTCATTAAAAAAGGAGGGGGGGACCAAAGCCAAAATTGTCTATAGTGAGAATCACATTTCTCACACAGGAAATTTGCATTTGAGAAGCCGTGAATAAGTTCTAATTATTCCACTCTCATTTTAACAGGAGTTAAAAATACACCCCTTTATGAAAAAAAATCTGTCTTATTTTGATAGCAGAATTCTTAATTCTTCTCAACTTTGAATAAGACTGAGATTGAACCAAGAATACATTATGTGCTAAAACAATTTTGTCCAAATCCTACTGGTCTTAACTAGAATATGGCCTCAGGGTAAGAGAGAAAAAGACAAGCATAGCTCCATTATACCTAGCCCCATCTCAACTTAAACTGCTTTGGCTACAAAGGAGAGGAGAAGAGGCAGGCAGGCTCAATCATACCACAGAAAATGAAAGACCTTCCCTCCATGCCAGTTGCCAGAATGAGAAAAGGCAATATCTGCTGAACTTAATCCTTTTTCCCACCAACATCCCTTGTAGCTGAGGTGCCAAGAAACCCTGTTACAGATGTTTAAAGATGCATATTGGGACACCTGGTAGGCCTGTTTGATTTTTAAAAATGGCTCAAAACTCTTTTCGGATGTAGGGGGCACTGGTGGTTCGGTTTTCACGGAAAAAAAGTTCAAAACTGTTCAAAACTTCGGAGACTTCCGAATCCTTTGTTAATGGTTTCAAAGTGTTATTTCCTGTTTCATTGGGTGGTCTTTACTTTGAAAGTAGTTGTTTTATTAAACACGGCTCTCGCCCCAGGTCTGACGTGGGAGAGAAGTACATCCGCATCCAAACTGGGTCAAACACAGCTCTCCCACGTCAGTCCTAGGTGAGAGCCGTGTTTAACCCAGTTTGGATGTGGTTCTCGCCCCAGGTCTGACACAGGAGGGAAGGACATCTGCATCCAAACTGGGTTAAACATGGATCTCACCCCAGGTCTGACGCGGGTGGGAAAGGAATCGAAGGGACTCCATCCACACTGGTTTGAAAAGCTGAATCATTTCCGACTGACTTACTGATTTGTAAGAGAAATGGCGGAAAAAGCTTCTAAATGGCAAGGATACTTCCGGGTTCCCAAATCGCTTCGAAATCACTACCTTCCTCCACCAGCGGTCTCAGCGTGTGAGGAGGGGCGAGGTGGTCTCCGAGGGCTCCACATTAGTTTGTGGAGTTCCGCAGGGGGGCATCCTCTCCCCTCTGTTATTTAACATCTACATGCAGCCGCTTGCACAGCTGGTGCGGAGTTATGGGCTGGAGTGTCACCAATACGCGGATGACACCCAGCTCATTCTGAGGATGGAGGGCAGGCCGGGATCCGTCCCCGATAATTTCCAACACTGCCTCGAAGCTGTTACTGGATGGCTGCGAGCCAGTAGGTTGAGGGTGAATCCAGCGAAGACGGAGATCTTGTGGCTGGGCTGCCCAGGCAGGGTGGATCTCCAGCTTCCGACCCTGGACGGTGAGGCGTTATGCCCATCGTCTTCCGTGAAGAGCCTGGGAGTCCACCTGGACTCCCAGCTGACCATGGAGGCCCAGGTCTCTGCGGTCAGCAAGGTGGCCTTCTTCCACCTCCGGCAGGCAAGGAGGCTGGCCCCCTACCTCTCCCGGAACGACCTAGCCATGGTGATCCAAGCCACGGTCATCTCAAGACTAGACTACTGCAACGCACTCTACATTGTCCTTCCTATGTCGGCGATCCGGAAGCTCAAGCTGGTGCAGAACACTGCCGCCCGGCTCCTGTCTGGCACACCAGCAGGCTGCCATATAACACCTGTTTTGCAGGATCTGCACTGGCTGCCAATTGAGCACCGGATCACCTTCAAAGTGTTGGTTCTTACCTTTAAGGCCTTGTACGGCCTGGGGCCAGCGTATCTGAGGGACCGCCTCACCCCATATTGCTCTTTGAGATCACTACGGTCCGAAGATGCTAACCTTTTGGAGGTTCCCTCGGCAAAGGTGGCACGGCTGACTTCCACCCGCCGGAGGGCGTTCTCTGTGATAGCCCCCACACTGTGGAATGCCCTCCCGGCCGAAACCCGGGCAATGAAGGACCTGCTCCCGTTTAGACGGGCTTGTAAAACCCATCTATTTAGGCAGGCCTTCGGTGGGTAGGCCCCCACATTGCAATTGTGCCACTGCTTTTACTGTGCCATTGTTTTATTGTGTTCACCAGTTTTTAACCATTTTATTGTATTACTGCTTGTTTTATTGCGCCTTCGGCTTTTGTAAGCCGCCGCGAGCCTCTGGGAGTCGGTGACATAGAAATCCGAAATAAAGTAAAAGTAAAAGTAAAAAAGGAATTTGATCCAAATTTATTCCGAATTAAGAAGATTCTGAATGAATCTACCCAGGCCTAGTGCCTGGTGCACAGCATCGCTTTGTTGACTGTTGTGTTGGAAAACTATAGCTGCCTTCTATTGAAGACTGCTAGTTTAAACTACAGGTGGCACACGTTTTAAATCATGTTTTTATTTTATGTGTTTATAGTGGTTGTTTTTATACCTTTTATATAATATTTTTTTTATACTCATGCACTGTTTATGTTATATACTACACTTGTAGTGCCTTGTAAGCCACCTGAGTCCCTTTTGGGAGATGGTGGCAGGATATAAATAAAGTTTATCATAATTATAGTTTATTATTACTGGATACAGACATTGCAAAACATCTCAACTCTAATTCCCACATACATAAAACTACTTACAAATATACCATTTCCATACCGATCCATATTTATTTAAATAAATGATAAGTTATAAACAAATAACATTTTTCTTAGTTCCTGCGCAGTTAGGGGAATGAAGAGAATAACTACTGTGAAAAGGAGATATTACCTACATGGAATCATAGCACTGGGAGAGACCTCAAGGGCTATCCAACCCACTGCTGTGCAGAAATACACAATGGAGGCACCCATGATAGATGGCTATCCAGACTCTGTTTACAATCCTCCAGAGAATGAGACTCCAACATACACCAAGGCAGCATATTCTACTGTTGAACAGCTTTCACTATCAGTAAATAATTCCTAAAATTCAATTGGAAATACTTTTTCTGTCATTTGAATCCATTACTTGATGGACTAATGGAGCAGCAGAAAGCCTGCTTTCTTCTCAATATGACACCATTTTAAAATTTAAACATGGTTATCATGACACCTCTTAGTTTTATCTTCTCCAACCTAAACATATCCACTTCTCCAAGCTACTCCACATAGGACTTGGCTTCCAGAATTTGATCATTTCTGTTACTATCCTTTAGACTTGTTACAACGTGTCATTATCTTCTCTGAACTATGGCACCCAGAACAATACATGGTTGGAGTCTAATCAAGCAGAATAAAGTGGTACTATTGCTCCCATTGACCTGGACTCATTGCTTCAATTGATGCAGCCTAGAATAATTACTTTTTAAATGTCACATCCCACATTGATTTATGTTCATCTTGTGGTCAACTAAGACTCCTCAATCCCTTATACTGTATATAAGTCTGACTTGGCCACGGTAGTCCACGCTCTGGTTACATCCCGTATAGATTACTGCAACGCACTCTACGTGGGACTGCCTTTGAAGACTGTTCGGAAGCTTCAACTGATCCAACGGACAGCAGCCAGATTGATAACAGGAGCGGCACTCAGGGAGCGTACAACACCTCTGTTGCACCAGCTCCACTGGCTACCAGTTTGCTACCGGGCACAATTCAAAGTGCTGACTTTAGCCTTTAAAGCCCTTAACGGTTCTGGTCCAACTTACATGTCCGAACGCATCTCTTTTTATGAACCTTCAAATTGCTTAAGATCATCCGGAGAGGCCCTGCTCTCGGTCCCGCCTGCCATGGCAGGCGCGATTGGTGGGGACGAGAGACAGCGCCTTTTCAGTGGTGGCTCCTCGGCTTTGGAATGCCCTTCCAAATGACATCAGATTAGCCCCCTCCCTCCTGACATTTCGGAGGAAGGTCAAGACCTGGCTATTTGACCGAGCATTTGCAAATGAAGTATGATTATCAAATAGAGACCTAAGGAATGACGACGATGCAACTGGAAATCGACTTAATAATGAGACGCTGATGTTGTGTTTTTAACTTTAAATGTTAAATTGTATATGTTGAAATTGTATTGATAACTGTTGATTTGTTTGTCTTGAGCAGTTCCTGCTATTTGTACACTGCATCGAGTCGCCTTCGGGCTGAGAGAGGCGGTCTAGAAGCAAAATAAATAAAATAAATAAATAATATACTGTTATCAAGCCAGGTGTCACCGATCTTATATCTCAGCATTATTATTTTTTGCCAAAGTGTAGTGTCTTTCTTCTTGTTGAAATTCAATTTGTTAGATTATCCCAGCTCTTCATTCTGTTAAGGTCATTTTGGGTTTTGATCCTGCCCTCTGGGATATTAGCTATTCCTTGAAATTTTGGTGTTATCTGTAAGGTTGATATGTGTGCTCACTAGTCCATTTCCTCACTCCATTTTCTCCAAAAGTTTTAGACATGTTCTTTCTGAGGCATCCTTCTCCCTCTATAAATAAACATTAGAGACCTCTCCTCTTCATTTGTAATTTATTTATTTTTTATTTCACATATTTGTATCCCGCCCTTCTTACTCTAAAAGGGGACTCAGGGTGGCCTTTCAGCAGGCAGTGATTTGATGCAATACATATACATATAAAAATAAACAAATACAATTAAAACCATGCAATTAAGGTTTTTTATTTTCTTTGTTACTTCCTCCACCTACAATGCTTTCTCCGTTGTGCTTCGATTTCTTGGTGCCTTGTGATGTGCGTGGCATGGAAAGTGTTTCCTAAATAAAACCTGATTGATGGATGTTTGGTATCATGAGACCTGTAGGCTTGCACATGAACAGAAACATGAGAAAGAGGCAGGTGGAGGCTGAGCTGCATATTGGAACTGAAAGGTGCCATCTTCAATTTTGTAAGACATCCAGAACTGAAGTGTGCATCCATCTCTCAGCACAATAAGCCTGAAGCCTACTAGGCAGCCAGAACTGCTTCGGAAGTGACAGTGCCCTTGCTGTTGGTACGAAAATGGTTTTCTTGTGGTCCAGGGTACACATGGATAAAGTAATGTGCATTATGGACTTCCCACGTAAACAGAATATGACAGCTGCCATGTGATGGAGTTCAGTATTTGCTGTGACTGGACAGTTGATGGGCAGTTCTATTTAGTAAATGCTGGCTTTGGTTTTGGCAAGTCATTTAACATCCCTTTCATGGGGTGGAAAAGGCAAATGTCAAATTCTGGGCTTAATTTCAGTTTCAGTTTGGGACATTTGACAAGCATGCAGTCCCACTTCCAAATTCATATTTGCATCATCTTCTCTTTCTGGAGCACCCAGAGTCCTGCCTGGCTAATTATTTCTTGATGTTGAGCATTACTGTTATAGTCTTCTGAATTGAAGCTTCTTTAGAACTTCAGTATGTAGATTGCTCTTTAAATAGATCACAAACTCTTGCACATAAAAAGTGTATCTCTCTCCCCCTCAATTCTTTTGAATTTTGCTTTAGCCTGCCTGCAGTTTCCTTCCCATTTTTGCTCCATGCTGAGTTGCAAGACACTGGGATTTCTTCTCTCTTTGAATTGTAGTCATCTTAATGCATCTTCCTGATTTGCATGCTTATTTGCCCAGAATTGTCAATTTACATCATTTAAACTCGGGAATGGAAGTATTACTGGTGTTATTTATTGGTTGTGTTTTACTAATTTATTTAAAATCACGGCCACAGAATAAAACCACTGTTCAGGAAAGAGAGCCAGGAACAAAACCAACAAAATCCAGCCCAAGTGAGAGAGATTCAAAATCAAGTAACAATCCTTTAGAACAGCAGGTGGGTGATATATATTTGATTGCCATGTTTAAATATCTGAAAGGATGTAATAAGGAAGAGGGAGAAGGCGTCTTTTCTGCTGCACTGGAGACTAGGATCTGAAGCAATGGGTACATATTACAGGAAGGGAGATTCCACTTGAACATTAGGAAGAACTTCCTGACCATAAGAAGAAATGTTTGGCAGTGGAACTTTCTGCTTCAGAGTGTGGTGGATGCTTTTCATCAGAGGTTGGATGGCCATTTATCAGGGATACTTTGTGTTTCCTGCATGGCAGGGGGTTAGACTGGATGTGGTCTCTTCCAACTCTGTGATTCTATGATCTTATGATTTTATGAAGAGGCAAAATCTAATAGCAATCGATGGCTTCCATGTGAATAGGGCAATAAATCTGCTCTATTGCTTAGTTAAAATTTCAGAACAGCTGTCAAAATATGCCAAACAATTGTGTTCATAGGCTTTCAGTAACTTGGACAGGACTTCGAAAGTCTGGTCTAAAACATGGAATCAATTTATTGCCCCAATGACAAGGGAGCCATCAGCTACCACTTGCAAAATCAACACAACCCACATAGATGAAGTAACAAGAAGTATATCTGTAGAAAAGGAACTTAGGACCAACTGGAAGAATCTGAAATTTAGCTGGAAGAATCTCAGCAGTCTAGCTAGCACAGAGACTTACAATACATGCTGCTATTACTCCTACTAATTCCCTTGTTCCTTCCCTTGAATTTTGCCAAGGAGCTCAAACATGGCTGCTCTACAGCCTTGGGTGTCTCCATATACTATAGTTATAAGCAGTGTTATATTATTATGGTTTCCATAGCATGGAAGCAGACTGTTAATGATCCTGGAAGTCATGAATTTGGGGGAGTAATAAGAATTCTTAGCTAAAGAGGTTTGGTGCTTTAGTTCAAGGATATGAATCAGAATTTTTGCAAAGAATCCTAGGCAGTTTACCAAACCACCAATCTCGGGGATTCATGACATTTATTGTGGCGCTGAACTACTATTTTGAACATTCTCCGAATGACATGATAGTCCCTCTTTCCAAGTGTGCCACCCACCTTCCATGCCACTTTAACTGTGGGATTTGGAATGGAATTGTGGGATTTCTAGTTTGGTGAGGCACCAGCAGTCTTCAGTAGAGAACCCTTGGTTAAACTACAACTTCCATGATTCCATAGCATTGAGACATGGCAGTTAAAGTGATGTGAAACTGTATTAACTCTTCAGTGTAAATTCACCCTAAGACAAAAATCCCAAAATTCAGTTTGTTGAGGAACTCAGGACTTCCTCAAGACAAACTCTGAGCTGTTTTGTTATTAATCAAGTCTGTTTTCCTTACACTTCTGCACTCTCAAAACTACTATTTTTATTTCTAAATAAACAAATAAATCCCACTAAAGAATAACCTACTACATTTTGTTTTCTCCTACAAGCCAACATGTTATTTGGACCCTGCTTCTTTGGGCTCTGGTCTGGTGATTACAGAAATATTTAGCAATTCCTTCATTATCCACCTCATTAGCTTACTACTCCGAATAAATATCCAGAGGCAAACACTTAATCTTGAACTGCTAATTTAGGAAACAAGCTACATATAGATGGCACTCGTAAACTACAAACTCCATTTGCAAGGAATCAAACCGTGGCACCTACACCCAATGCCTGGAAATAGAGAGAAAGATGAAAAGTATCAAGGATAAGAAAGGTGTGCCATTACTTTTTGCCTCAGATTTGGGAAATCTTTGTTTTTCATTCTCAAATGATAATGGCTGCTATTTCCAATCTTCAGGTGAAAATGTCATTGCTCAGGGACACATAATCTATGCAAAAAACAGGCATATAAGCAGAGTTATAGCAATTCTGAAATTAGAAAATAGAAATAGACACCATCTAGATGCCCCTGTATTTCCCCCAAGGATTAACAGAATCAAGAAAAATCAAAATAGACCAGGAAACAGCACAAAGAGAAACTGGTAATCTCTCCCCAACAACTCTATGATTTAGGGGGAAATAGAGATCTAATTATAGATATTTTATGGTCAAGTCAACTTAAATTAATCAGATTTTGAAACCATATTATCTGAATCATCCTTAAACATAGAAACCACATTACAATATTCAAAATTGTTAAAAAAAATAATGTTGAGAGACTACACTCTGAACAGAAGAATTCTGGATAAACAAGAATATTCATACGTAGTTCAGGACATTTTCTGCATAAAATTCTCATAGTGTAATTTGGAACAATAAGCAACATTTTTTTCCATAGCAAATAATATTTCAATGGACATAAAATTATGTTTCCTTTCCATAAAATCCTGCATTTGGGGATTTATTCTGCATAAAATTCACACATTGTTGGATTGCATAAAATATGTAATTCTACAAATAAATTGCTATTTTCTATGCAAAACAACCATAGGGGTTTGATACTACTTCAATGGTTATGGTTCCAGCCTAAAGACTCATAAGTTTTACAGTTTGAGAAGATACTTAGAAAACTCTGCTATAGAGGTGTAATGCTATAGTTCAGAAGTGCAACAAGGAACTTGCTAACACAGAATTCCAATGACTTCACCAAAGATTGCATAGGATGGAACTGTGGCCCTTATAATGGTATCAAACAATTTTAAGGGAACACAGTAGGCTCCTCACTTTTGCTGTAGTTAGAACAAGATCCCTGCAAAAGTGGAAAAATATTGATGAAAAATCCTCTTTTTAAATATCTATCTATCTATCTATCTATCTATCTATCTGAGAACACCTTTCTTGGAATCTCTAGATCCTTGAGTGTGACTCTAGGGCCAACTTCCAGTGGAAGTCAAACACAGGAGGACCTACAAATAGCCAGACAAGTGATCTCTTTAGGAATCTCTAGGTCCTTCAGGGATTCCTAGAAAATAGTGTGTGAAGGGCTGTGTGAAGCCGGTCTTCTGCAGCATCAAAGACTAACACATAAACCTTTGAATTCCAATTATAACAAAGGAGATACCACCTAAACATTAGCAAGATGTTTGCTGTAAGAACTGTTTGAGAGTGGAATAAACTGCATCAGAGAGTGGTGGACAATTCTTCTTTGGAGGTCTTTAAAAAGAGGATATTTCAGCTGAATTGTGAATGGAAAATGGAATATCAAGGAAAATGGACTGGGTAGCCTTTGTAACCTTTTCTAGCTTTATGATTCTACAGGCAAGATCCTACATTGCTGCAGTGTAGTGTAAATAATCTCCAACAGAATTATGTTTTGATTGCATTAAGAAATTCCGATTCTGAATACAACTGCAATGGTTGGCTGACATTCTGTAATTTCAATGCAATTCTCTACATATTGTATTTTGGGCTTCTGCATACTTCACATAGCAGAGGCCTGTTGCAGTTCACCTTGGCAGATGTACAACAATATATGGACCCCCATTTCCATCCCTGTCAGCAAGATATGGCTGTTATTCCAATAAAACCATTCCACATACATAATTCAATATAATTGTATACAGTGGTATAGCAGTGTAGGGGTAAAATGAAAGCATTGCCTGCCATGTTCACATTCCTTTTGTTGTTTGTTATATACTTTAAAGTAATTTCTAACTTATGTGGCTCCTATCATGAGGTTTTCCAGAGCTAAGTGTTTGACTCTCCCAATGGGATTTCATGGCCACTACACCATGCTGGTCACTTTACCTGTCCCTTTTTCTTTGAATGCCTAAACTTTATTTCTAAATGCCCCACTGACAATCTACATTAATGCAATGCTAAAATTTTGGGGAATGAAGGAGTCATTTAAGAATTTTCATTTTGGGCATCATACGCAGTTCAAAGTCTGTTCATTCTATGATTAGATAAAAGCTGAATGTAAAACATAAATGTAGGGCAATGCGAAGTCTTTTGTTTTTATAATCTTAAAATTTTGATGAATTCGTAACAATTGTAATATATTGTCCCTAGTGTTCTTGGTGCTATGGATTCTGGGAATTTTGGCTTGCATAAAATCTATATTAATGGATAAGGCCAACTTCATGGTAAATAACTGAGAAAGCAAGTGAGCTTTCTTGTGACTATTTGCTGAGAAAGCTCATTGTTATTGAATTGATTGAAAATGGAGAGGAGATGAACTTTTCTATCACAAAGGCCTGTAGGTAAAGTTGATCCTATTTGTCCTTTGCCACTTGGGATTGAACATTTGCACAAGTGATATGTCTTACTCTTTTTTTTCTACCCGGAAGAAATAATCATTTCTCTCTGATCCAGTTAAACCCTCCTGCGGCTCCAAAGCAGGTTTCTTACCATCTTTGGATGATCCCTGGTTTTCTGAGAGTTTGAAACTACTGTATTTCCACAACAAGAGATGCCTTTTCAGATAGCTGAAATTGTTTGCAGCGCGTTTTGTTCAGGGAGCCAAGCAAGGCCTTCAGGGTAGAAAAAGAAAAGTGCAGGGCTAGACATAATTATCTCTGAAGCTGAGAACAGTGTCTGTAGAATTCAAAGCAGATTTGCAGTATTATAAGCAGGATCTTGAAGCATTTTCTCTGCATCATTAGACCCTTTGTTAAGATATTAAATTGTGTGTCATTATTAAGGTTGGGGAAACTGTGGCCATTGGGGATGATGGTTCTGGAAGACATTTTAGCGCATTTGTGCGGCCGGGCAACACGCGGTTCCTGGAAATGCCAGGTTTACCCAGGGAGGAGCCCTAGCGTGTTTGCTTCGCTCTTCCTGCAAACCTCCCTCCGGTTCTGAGCGCATTTGTGCGGCCGGTAATCAAACGCAGCTGGATTATTTACTTTGGATTTTACCCCCTACCTGTCGATTTCCCTTTCTCCTCGAACTGTGCTTTCATTTCCGGGTTTGGTTACTACAACGAGGTACTGTACTATAGCGAACTAAGTTCCATCTATGAGTTCCACCTGGCATACTAGTACTAGTGCACTAATGTTTGATTCTCTATTGTGGAAATGTAATGTGTGATTTGTATTTGTCTTATTATATGGCATTTTGCTAATTGTATGTAAATGATATTGGTGTTTGTTGAATTATACCTTTTGATACTATATACTAGTTCCAGTGTGTTTGACTTAATAGTCCTTCCACACTATTGGATATTCAGGTTCTGGAAGACAAGCAAGTCAATAAACTCCTAATGATATGGATAACTTTGGGTCTTCTGATAATGGCCAACACAACCAAGGGGATAGTCTCTTCTCTATCTGCAAAGGTATTACAACAGCATTTAACAGGAAGGCCAGCATTATGGAACCGTGAGAATAGAGAGAGAATTTGTGATAACAGCTCCCCCGAAACAGCCCAGATCCACAGGAGTAGCAGCAGTCATGTTTAGCTAGCTAGGGTCAGTTAGTCAAGTTACAAAAGTTATATTTGTTTTTACCTTTGGCTGGACATTATTCAGACTACTTTGCAACTTTACAACTTTTCCTAAGTATGTCTGAAGAGGGTTAACTTCATAGAAGAGACATTTTCTCTGTGAATGTCAAGTCTTTGCTTAGAAGAGTGATACCCATCCTTTTCTTTTTCACTAGGGACCACTTTGACCAGGGCTCACTTGACCAGGGACCACTCCCCATTATTAGTACCAAAAGGGATACGAATCAGTTTTTGGTCAACTTTAGATTTGGTTTGGTTATTTTGGGGAGGGGGGTGCTGAATCAGAAAATTGCATTGGATAGACCACATAAGCTCTAGTTTATGATACAGAACATATGCCATCCAATACTTGCTATCTGCTCACCCACAGAAAACCACAGGTTGGGAACTACTGGCTTAGAACAAAAGCTACCTTTTAAAACTCTCCATGTCTTGCACTCTCCTTTCACATGCCTTTTACATGTGCACAGTGAATCCTCTCTCTCTCTCTCTCTCTCTCTCTCTCTCCCAGTAATCTCCCATTGGATTATAAATCAAGAGATTTTAAATAAAGGGTGGTGGCAGCTAGTCTATATGGTCTCATTGAGGTCTTAAACTCCTTGAGAATAGGGGTAAAATACTTCTTACAAGTCCAAAAATTCTATTGTCAGAGTATATGAAAAGACAGAGCTGGCATCTGGGTTTGCAGTCGTCCCCGTATTTATACCCTTTTTGCTGCAAATGAGTCATGTTTGATGTTTGAAGGAATGTTTAAGAGAAAGAAACCAGTGGGAGAACTCTTCAGCTTCCTTGGACTCTCTTTCAGTGACTTTAAAGTAGCTGTTTTGGAGCAAAAACCATCACTGAGAGATAAAAGATGAAAAATTAAAAAGGGAAAACCATTCAGTCACCAGACAATTCAAGATTCATTACAACTTTCCAGTCTATCAAAGAACTTGGGATGTTAGTTTTGAAAATTAATTTGATGAAATTAAACATTAGAAATTGTAAAAGTAATTCAGTAGCATAAAAACTAATGCCAAGACTTAGCTTGGCAGTGGGTAGAGGCAAATGTTATACATGCCAGGCTGGCTCTTCATGAGCCCTCTTTCATATTTGTGTTGCAACTCACTCACCTACCCTGATTGTAGTGTAAGTTTCACTGGTCACTTAGAAGCTGGGTAGGACTTTTCTCCTGTCTTTATTTAAGCTGTCACAGTCAGGTATTGGGGAATACAAGAATTGGTGTACACCTTGGCACCTCTTTTGGTAAAGCGGGGCCTCTGGAATAGGCCTTCTAAGTGGTTGCTCTCAAACTCTCCCTAGTGTTTATGAACTGATGAAGAGAAGCTTCTAAGGTGGTGTAATTGGGATTTACAGGTGGGTACAATGATTTACTTCATTATGTTAATACCTATAATATTAGATGTTGTTTAATTATTTTACTTATACATTTTATATTTATATTTTAATGTATTTGCATTGTTTTAGGAGCATTGTTTTGTTAAACACCTTGAGGCCTTATATCAGGAGAAAGGCAAAATATGAATAAATAAATGACCCTTTTATGTCCTGGGACACATAGTACTGTAAAGGAGATAACCAGCTGGGGTGAGCGCTGGGTTGTCCCATGGTCAAGTGTTTCACCCAAATGATAATCAAATAATATCAAAATTTATTTATTTATTTATTTCCTCAAGCTTCTATACCGCCACTCCCCGAAGGCTCGGAGCGGTTTACAAGAATTGAGAGAAACAATAACACAAAATCACAAACAGTTAGGGGAGGGGAGGGAAAGGGAAGGGGGACAGGGGGGGGATTAGGGAAAACAGTCTCTGAGCAGTCAAGTGACAGCTTCAGGCCAGCCGTCAAAAGTAGGCAGCTTAAGAGATCTTAGCAGGTCACCTCAGAGGTCATTTGCCGTGGGGAGGGGGGCATCGCTCCCTCCTCGCCATGGCTTAGAGCCGGGGGAGCTTCGGTTTGCTGGGGCAGCTTCAGTCCTGGGCTTAAAACGCGGCCACTGTCGCTTGAACTTGATGTTCCAGAATGTCCTAGTGTGAGGCAGTCTCTGGGACTTTGAATAGAGCGATCTGGGCTCCTTCCTCACTCGTGGGTCTGTGGGTGATTTAATGACGGTCACGGCAGAGTGCTGCGCCGCGTCGGTGTTCTGCGGGGGAGGGGGATGGAAGCCAGGCCCCAACATCCCTTCCTTTTCCATCTCCGCCTCCATCTTCTTGGGCGGTCATGCGGCTTCCGCCGCAGGTCATTTCCGGATCCGTGCTCCTTTGAGGAAGGACACATCTGGCCCAGGTCAGCGTCCTCAAGGACGGTCGCCATCTTTGGTCGGACCATGACAGATGGCCTCCTCCTCCAGGCCATGCTGTGGCGGCGGGGGCGCGCATCGTGGGTGGAGGATAGAATCTCTGACACATCCAGCAAAGGCAGCACATCCTGAGGACCAGGGGGACCTGGACAGTCCACGCCCTCATCACGTGGGAGGCAGTCCAATGGAGGCATATGGTCCAGGTCAGACCTCACCGTAGTCAGTGGAGGTAGGCAGGCAGGTGGGGGTTCGCTGTTAATGGTCGGCGCCTGGGTCTGTCCCTGTGTGGTCATGGCTCCCTCCGCTGGCTCTCCCGCGCTGACCTCGGCAGCGGCTGGGCCACTCACTCCACCGCTCTCTGGGCTCCCCAGATCAGCCCCACAGTCCTCGTCGATGTCCCACACCTCATCCGTCCTGGCTCCCTTGTCTTCCCTGTTTCCTCATCTGGGCAGCGTCCTGGCTGGCCAGTTGCTAGGCGATCAGGCGGGCGGCCTTTCCCAGAGACACTGGGGTCCACAGGGCAGGGCGCCTCGGGTCCCCAGCTCGTTCTCCAAGCCGCAGCAGACCCATCTCGGTGGTGCAGGCAGCACCGTCGTGTGTCGGGAGGGAATCTGGGCGGTGTTGGCGTCTCGTAACGTAATCCAATTGGAGAGGCATAAGCTCCTGGTGGGACGAAATCCGTGGGGGTGCCCCAAAAGCAGTGTATATATCTCCGGGAGATATATACACCACTTTTGGGGCAACCGCACGGATTTCGTCCCAATAGTAGCTTATGCCTCTCCAATTGGATTACAAATTTTGATATTATTTGATTGATTCCAACCTCTGATTCTGTGGAACTTTACAAATACTGTGTGGTTTTGCTCACTACGGACCTTTCTTTGTTGGGAGGCATCCGCTATATTCGACATATTGAACTGGGTATCCCAAGCAGTAGGACTTATGACTCTCTCTCTATATATATATGCAATGCATTATGCTCTCATATATGAATACAACTATATGGCTCAGATATGATATATTAATACTATTGTTGTGTTTGGGACATGAGAGAAACCTCCCACAAGGAGGATAAAACATCAAGACATCCAGGCATCCCCTGAGCAACGTCCTTGCAGATGGCCAATTCTTTCATACCAGATGCGACTTGCAGTTTCTTAAGTCACTCCTGACATGGGGGGAAATCCATATCCATGCTTGTTTTTGACATCATTCCACTGAAATGTTTGAAAATCAAATATTGAAAAATGTTGAGTTTTGATACATATATGGGTTCAAAAGTGTGAAATTGAATGTTTTAGAAATAAACACATTTCTCCTCCCTTCCTGAGTTTTGTCATATAGCTGACTAAGTTGCTCTTCAGAGGTAGCTTAGACACTTAATCCTAATTTTGAGCAATCAATCAGTTTCAGCAGCTGTTTATAGCTTTTCTGAAATACAAAGCAGCCAAAATGATCCCATAATGATGTGACATTTGATGTATAATCAGAAGATTCATTTTTATTGTCCAATATTTGGTGGAGAAAGGGGTGGAAAACAATTTGCAATGGAAAAATAACCTGAAGGCTAATGGCTTTTATTTGTGAAAATTTGGATGCTCACTCTTTCAATTATGTGTTTTGGTTTGGAAAATGTGGGGATTAATAGGAGAAGAAATGACAAATGACAAATAGACCAAAACATATTTTAAAAAAGCAAGAGAGAGGGAAGAGAGAAAGTCCACCAATGTTCTTAAAAGGCAAAAGAGAAATAACCAATCTCATTTTTCTCACTCCCTCACTTTCTTGCTAATATGTATTAGCTCCATTAGATTTTCTATCATTTGGAACAAGGTTTGGATTGTTTTAAAACATTGTTATTATAAAATATGAGTGATAGCTAGATATCTATAGCAGAGTAAACAAATTAGTAGGCAGAAGTAAACAACAACCTGTCCCATGTCCAACCACCTACACAGTGACTAACAGGAAATGAAATAGGATTAGCCTTCTTTGTAAAACCACCTAAAGCATCTTATCATACAGATTACTTATTCATTGTCAAGCAAATGGACCAATGGAAAAAGAGAAAGAAAGGTGGGAAAAGGTCTGAAGGTTAATATGATGCAGAAAGACTGCATCATATTAACCTTCAGGAAACTAACAGGAATTACGCCAAATAGCTAATTATTAGCAATGGAAAGTTTGTGGGTAGAGTGCTCAAATTCAACATGCTAGCCCAGGGACTCAATTTTTTTGTCATTCCAGAAGTTATTGCATTGTAAACTCTATTAGTCTAGTATAACTATGAGAGGTGTAATCCAACTCTGTTTGGAAGGCTACATCCCATTGCTAGCCATTGTATGAAAACATTGTATGAAAACATCAGGTTGAAGAATAGATCTCAATATCCTCTTATCTATGAAACTCAACCATGAGTGAATGGTTTGTTGTTGGTTGAAGAATCTTTAATGTGATTCAACAAGGCTCTTCTTTTGTTCACACAAAGCACCAGCTATCATCTGTTTCACCCCGTCTACCTCAGACTGGAACACCCGTACAACTGTCACTGGATTAAAGTTCCCATCAAACCCAGCTAGATTGGTCATTGGTGATGGATGATATGAGCTGTTGCTAATAAATATCTAGCGAGTTCTCAGGTACACAATTCTTTTATACCTCATGGATTTATGACTTCTAGATTACTTGATGATTCAACCGTCTCTGTTCAATGGCATTTTGATTGGTTCTATCTATGTCTTCTTAGAATGCATCTTTCCAATGCTGAATCTTGGCTTCTTTCTGACTCTAGCTCTTGGACTTAAAATACCTTTTTTTGTTAAAGCAGGACAAGACAATCCAAATCACAAAGATCTTGCTGCTCTGAATTCCTGGGAAGGAAAAACCTTGTGCAGCTCCACTTGATGGCACATCCTTCATTTATTCTTGTTTTCTGTCATCTTGGAGACTAGGACTTTGAGAAATGGGTTCAAATTACAGGAAAGGAGATTCCACATGAACATTAGGAAGAACTTTCTGGCTGTAAGAGCCATTCAGCAGTAGAACTCTGTGCCTCAGACTGTGGTGGAAGCTCCTTGCTTGGAGGTTTTTTAACAGGGCTTGGATGACCATCTGTCAGGGTACTTTGATTGTGCTTTTCCTGCATTGCAGGGGGCTGGTCTGGATTGTTCATGTGGTCTCTTCCAACTCTATGATTCCGTTCCCCCGATACCAAACTTAGACCAAATGCTCCTCAAAGGCCATAACCAACTCTCCCCTTCTCTCTGCTTCCCACTAGTATTTGTAAGCAGACAGGACCCATCGCAGGGCTTGACCTCTGCCATATGGAAGGAGGAGGGATGCAAGAGTGGGAATGCAGACATCTAGCATCCCAGCATTTGATGCAAGATCTCCAATGGGCCTAGTTTTGGAAGACAATCCTGATTAATCTCCTGTCATCCCACTTTTTCTGATGCTTTTATAATATCAGTTTCTCTTTTTTTCTCCTTTCTCCCTTTCTCTTCCCAGTAGTGTCAGGCAAAATATAATTGCTGCTGTCTCCCCTAGCTCATGTTTTTTTCCTCATTAATAGCTTTTGCCTGGCCACACATGCCTTAGTTTCCATCTTTGAAATGCTGGACGTTGTGTTGTTTGCCCAGAACTATTTGTTAGCCTATTTGGACATTTCTTACACAAGCTCTCACCTTTTTTCTTCCAAATTCAACTTCCCATCTTTTAAACTAGATGCTTACATTGTTAAGTGCTATTAAATTGTATCACGTACAGCTACTTTGGGGTCTTTTTCTCCAATGCTGGCCTCAATTTCTTTCAAACAAGGAATGCTGGTGCCAATGACAAATAAAGTTGGTAGATGATTGCTGATGATGTTAAAGCCGTAACATCAGAAGCAATTATTATTATTCCTATTAAAGCATGTTTAGTTAAAATTAAACTATAAGTGGTTTAATTGTCAGCAGAGAAATGTTTAAATAAAGGGGGACAAGGGAAAATCCAGGAAGCCTTCATCCATCAAAAGGATTTGTCTGCCAAAAATGATTTGATCCATGTAATGCTTTTAGGGAGCTACCAAATGGATTTCATTCTTTAGGGTCTGTTGTGTACGGATATAATGAAAAGCACTTAAATTCTTACAAGTATTTTTGCTGAGACGTTGCACAAAGTCAGCACGCATGACCTTATTCGGTTCTAACTCTCAGGTATTATTAAACAGTTTCTTTCCGGAAGGTAAATTGTCTTGTCACATAGCCTCTCCACCCATATTTGGAAAGACAGGTAGGCAACTGCAGAAGTGTGGGTGACCTACAACTCATAGTTGCCTTCAAAGGGCTATTGAATTTGTGGATGGAGAATTTTTGGATACAGAGGGCCAACTATAATGTTTTCACATAGTGGTTGGTGCTCTTTAGTTTTTACCTAGCTTGGATTCTCATAGTGATCAAATAGCAACTCCCATAACTTTTGATTTTCTGCCATGTGGACTGGGGATAATGGAAATTGCAATCCAACAGCAATTGTGGCCCTGATGTTGGGGACAGGTTAAATAACATTTTAAACTTTACAATCCTTGTATCTAAATTCTAACCCCACTATCCTCACTAAACAGACTAATTTGCAGCCTTCTGGATGTTACTGTATCACAAATCCCATCAGCTAGTCATGATATCTAATGATGAGTAATACAGGAGTTGTAGTCCAGCATCTGGAGGGCCACATAGAATGACATGACAGGCCAGATTTGGACCACAGGGCTTCAGCTTGACACATGTGCCTTAAGGGCTTGCCAGCCTATCAAAAAACATGTCACACACTCTGCCTCTAAGCAAGGTAAAAATCAAATTTTGCCAAGAAAACCCAGTGATAGATTTACCTTATGAAGCAAAGACATACAGCAACAATGGCACAACAGCTGGAAGAACAGCAAGGAGAGGACCCATTCTCGCCTCCATTAGGGAAAAGTCTTAAAAATTAGGGGCAGCCACCAAACAGGCCCTAACTTTTCTGGACCAGTGTTGCTCAACTTTCCTAATGCCATGACCTCTTAATAAAGTTCCTCATGTTGTGGTGACTCCCAACCAAAAAATTATTTTCGTTGCTATTTCATAACTGTAATTTTGCTACTTTTATGAACTGTAATGTAAATATCTGACATGCAGAATGTATTTTCATTCACTGGACCAAATTTGGCACAAATACTTAATATGCCCAAATTTGAATACTGGTGGTGTTGGGGGGGGGGGTGATTTTGTCATTTGGGAGTTGGAGTTGCTGGTATTTATAGTTCACCTACAATCAAAGAGTATTCTGAACTCCACCAACAATGGAATTGAGCCAAACTTGCCACACAGAACTCTCATGACCAACAGAAAACAGTTTGGTGGACACTGACCTTGAGTTGTGGAGTTGTAGTTCACCTGCATCCAGAGAGCACTGTGGACTCAAACAATGATGGATCTGAACTGAACTTGGCCCAAATACTCAATATGCCAAAATTTGAACACTGGTGGAGTTTGGGGAAAATAGACCTTGTCATTCAGGAGTTGTAGTTGCTGGGATTTATAGTTCACCTACAATCAAAGAACATTCTGAACTTCACCAACAATAGAATTGGGCCAAACTTCCCACACAGAATCCCCATGACCAACAGAAAATACTAAGTTTTCAGATGGTCTTTGGTGACCCCTCTGACACCCCCCTCGTGACCCCCCCCCCCCGGGGTCCCGACGTCCAGGTTAAGAAACACTGGTCTGGACAGTCCCATATAAAATACACAATGTATCATAGTGATGTAATGAGCCGGCATGCAAAACTTTTATGGTATATACAAGCATCCATTTCCCAATACCTATTGGGACAGCTTAAATAAAGACATCACAAAAACCAATCAACCAAATTCTCCAGATACAGTATTCACCGCTTCTTTCTCTTTCTTCTATTTCCCCCCTTTGTGCACCACTTTCATTGCTGCAAACTGAGTTCAAAGTGCAAAAGTAGTTTCACTAAGTTATATAATTCAGCAGTGAAAGAGAAGCTGATAAGGCAGAATCTTGCTCTTTCCAGTAAAAACAGGCTAAAGCAATCTGTTGCTGCTTCTTGTAGCTCATGTGTCCTTCATTAATAACTTTTGCCATCTTGACCATGTTCCGATTTTTCTCAGTCACACGTGTCCCAGTTTTCCTCTGTGAAGTGCAGATTGGTGTCCAATTTGACAATTGCAAGTTATAAATAAATAAATAAATAATGTAAACAAAATAAAAATACATGGAACAACTAATTTTTAAAAAATAAATGGCCATGCAAAAATAAATCAGGTCACTAAGATGTTAATAAAAAGTCCTGGCAGTGAAAAGAAACCAATGTTTCTTTTCATTTCAAGATATGAAGGGAAGGACATTGAACAAATAGGATTTCGCAATAACTAATGTTTATTATTCTTGCATGATACTTATTATTAGCCAAATTCATACCCAATATGTGGTAAATGTCTAAATGTAATAAACCATGTATGAAATTATTTAAAAGTAAATAAAGTTCCCGAAAGATCATGAAAACAGTGTTCATGTATTTTTCCTATCCAAAAAGTTTTGAAGAAACTTTGGCTCTGTCTTAGTAATTAAAAGAAAAATGCCCCATGATTTTGACTCATTGAATTGTGAAATAAAACGAGACACTCTTGTTGTGAATGCTTTCACTCATCTACATGTGGGCTCCAGAAGGCAAGCACCAGATGTGGCATGCAAATATAGCATTGGCATATTGTAGGCATGTTGACACTCTTTCTCATTTGATCACACTGAATTTTATCTGTGACAGTTTATTTTTAAAGCTCTGATTTCCTCAAGATGGCTAAAAAGTTAGTGAGATGAAACAAGAACTATCTCAATGTCTCCCCGCCCCTTTTCACTACATATTGCTTGAAATCGCATTGGAAAACATGTAGCTAACTCAGAAGAAAAAGTGTCAATCAGTAGCAGAATATGAATTTTGTATATAAAAGTTTCATTGATCAACATTAATGTGTCTGTAATGTGTTTTGCAGTTTGGAATTCCTAGAATCAGGACTGTAGACACATTCGATAAATAGTAGGGCTGTGCAAAATTTTGATTGTTAGTCATAAGTCAGATCTAATTTGCTAGCTCCATGTATGCAACATGATATCCAACACGCAGACATCGCCCACACCATAAATTTTAAAATTGAAACTTTCACCTGATATTTTTGCGTAAGTTACGTAAAGCGAGTCTTCCCAGAAGAATACCATGGTCGATGGTATCAAAAGCCACTGAGATGTCCAAGAGAACCAGCAGGGTCACACTCCCCCTGTTCAGTTCCCTGCGGAGGACATCCACCAAGGCGACCAACCCCGTCTTGGTACTGTGCCCAGACAAAAGCCAGACTGCGAACCATCCAGGAAATTGGTGTCATTAAGGAATCCCTGAAGTTGTGAGGCAACCACCCACTCCAGAACCTTGCCCAAGAAGGGGAGGTTGGAAATTGGCCTGTAATTGTTACATATGGTAGGG
Organism: Anolis apletophallus; assembly: GCA_030556195.1. NCBI lineage: Eukaryota > Metazoa > Chordata > Lepidosauria > Squamata > Anolidae > Anolis > Anolis apletophallus. The sequence goes on from JARBWK010000004.1 coordinate 171,203,042, forward strand.
TCAAGGGAGTTCTTCTTTAATAGATGTTTTAAGACCACCTGCTTAAGGCAGGACAGGAATTTCCTCTGGCCCAATGAAGCATTTATTATTGCAACAAACCATTCCAACAACCCCTCTCTGGCCAGTTTAACTTGCCAGGAAGGGCAAGGATCCAGAGTGCAGGTGGTCGTCCTCACAGTCCCAAGGATCCCCTCCACGTCATGAGGAAGAACAAGACAGAAAGAATCCCATAAGATCGAACAGACAGGTGCCTCGGTTACCTCATCTGACACTGCATTTAAATTGGAGTCAAGCTCAAGACGTATCTGAGCAACTTTGCCTGCAAAATGGTGTGCAAAATCACTGCACTGAATTGCTGAGTCGTCAGGAAGCCCCCCAACCTCGGGAGGCCGGAGAAGCTCCCCATCAGCACTGAACAACTCCAATGGTTTATTTGCTGCAGACGTTATGTGGGCAGTTACGAATACTTTCCTGGCTGCTCGCAAAGCCACGGAGTAAGCCTTAATAGCGGCTATAGCCCGTGCTTTAGCCCGTCAGATACGTTGTGAGATTTTCTCCCATATGCACTCTATACCCCTCCTACAGCACTCCATCACAGCCAGCTCCTTGGTAAACTAAGGAGTCGGTGTGACTCTGCACAATGAGAGGGGACATTCGGGAGTGATCGTGTCAATTGCCCTGGCTAACTTGCTGTTATAGCGATCAACCAGGGTGTCAACAATTGTCAGTCTTTATGACAGGAAGATCTCCAAGAGACCTCAGAAGTTCTGGATCCATAAGCCTCCTGGGGTGGACCATCTTAATGGGTCCACCACCCCTACGGAGGTTAGAGGACACAGCTAATCTTAAGCAGATCAGGTGGTGGTCAGACCATGACAATGGAAGAATATTTTGCTCTTCCACTCTGACTGTCCCACCATCAACAATAAAAACAAGGTCCAACATGAGTCCCACCTGATATGTGGGGCCAGATATTACTTGAGTCAGCCCCATGGTCGTCATGGCAACCATGAAATCCTGAGCTGCGCCTGTCAATGTGGTCTCGGCGTGGATGTTAAAGTCTCCCAAAACTAAAAGTTGTTGGGAGGCCAAGGCCAAATTTGAGACCTTTTCTGCTAGCTCAGACAAAGAAGCTGCCGGGTCACGAGGTGGATGGTACACCAGCAGGATCCCCAGGCTGTCTTGGGCTCCCACCTTCAAGTAGACTCATTCGAACCTCAGAAGATTGTCCATTTTTCAGCGAATATTGGCAATTTGGTCTCTCATTCCTCTGCCTTTTCTAAACCCAGCTTCTTCATCAGGTAACTCTCTCTCTCTCTCTCTCTCTCTCTCTCTCTCTCTCTCTCTCCATGTATTGCTGGAGTCTGTCTTGCAGGATCTTGAGCATTACCTTACTGGCATGTGAAATAAGTGCCACTGTACAGGTGGACAAAGGAAGCCATGGGTCTGAGTTCGTAAGATCAGAATAGGGCAGCTGATGGCCAGGGCTATGTGAGGTTTATCATTCACATGCCATCATAAGTTGAACAACAACAAATGTGGTTTTTCCAGTCCCTGTAACTGTGGAAAGCAGAGTTGTTAAAATTTAGCCAGCATGCAAGCAGGTTTCCTTGAATATTACAGTTATCACTGAAGGCAATGCATTTTCCCAGAGGGTTTCAGTATGGAATGAATCTGCCAGTTGCAATACTTTGTGTTATTTAAGCTTTCTGTCTTATCATTACAGAGTTCTCTCTCTCTCTTCTTGTTTTAGCCAGCTATGAATAATTCATTCTGATCAATTTGGTCACTTATTATTTTTTAAAGAAAAAAGGAGGAAAGAAAAAAATGCTGAAGGTAGCCTACTTATTAAATCACATTATGGATAGTTGGGTGAATATCTTATTTAACAAATTAGCCCCTTCTGCCACCATAAGATGTACTTTCCGAGTTAATGACTGGGCATTTTAATAAGAATGAATGTAATTATTTTACAGTTGGTGCTCTTTAGAGACCAGTATCCTTCATTTTCATGAACAAAATCCTCCAGTGAATCCACATTACTGAAGCAGGGGATGTTTTTTTTAAAAGGCAGAAGGCATGCTTACAGTGTAGGCAAAATGGTCTTCCTTATAAAATAAATAACACAGATGAAAGGATGGTATTAGAGAAAGCAGAGTCTTTAAAAACGATAAGAGTCATTAAGTTTTCTTCTCCCCCCTCCCTTCCACTTAGCAAACCCCTTTGCTTGCTGGTGCCTTGAATTCTCTCAGAAAATTAAATGGAAAAGAAAAAAACAAGCTAATGAAGGCATGAAACAGAAGCACATGAAGATAGAGAAAATACTCCAATTATTCTCCCAAGGTCAACATCACTGTTCTAGAAGATCAAGAGAATGCTCCCAAGGGAACACTGGCACTGTGAATTGAAGAAACATGTTGCCAAATGGCTATCATGAGTCATGAAACTATCCCTTGACTTCCAACAACCTGGACACAAAGGAATTCACTCTATAAACTCAGCTTAAATCATCTCGTAAAAGGCACTATGGATGTACTTCTTGAAGGTATCTTAAGAGGAGAGGAGAGGAGATGATCAATGACTAAATCCAGAACTAGGCCCAGGTCATTCAGTCACTGAGAAAACCAATCATGTAATTGAGATATAGTGTGGGGGCAAGGATGTCTTTTTACCTGAAATCTATGCTTAAAAATCAACTTGTGTTGGGGTCTGAGGACACAGTTGGAAATCTTCATGGGCTAAGAAATAAGTTCATGGGGGCCATATATGGCCCACTAACTGTATTTTCCACTCTTGATGTGATTTGGACATTTGCTACCAGGTTGATGGATTTTATAAATTTTTCTCTCTCCATGGACAAACTCTGTTGTCTAGTAGGCTTGGTGCCCAATCAGTTTGAACAAAAGTAATTTGTAAAATTTGGTGTTCAATTTGTAAAATTCGGTGGTTTCCTTGGAAACAGGATGGGGGGTTGGGAACTGAAAAGCTGTCCAAAATGGTGCAAGAGCAGGATTTTTCAGATACTGGAGAGGATGGAGTTAACTCTGCAATATACCTGAGGCAGAGATCGGCAGCGGGGGCTCCTGGAGAAGATGGGATTAACTGCAGCATCTTTTCTCTCCCTGGCAGTGGCAGTAGTGTCCATTTCTTTTGGAAAAGTTCCCTAAGCTCCTCCTCCAGAGAGGGCCCTGCTGGGAACTTGCTTTCCCAGCAGCACTTGCATGGGGCAGGCACTGAAAAGTCTCCGAGTTCTTCTTGGAGCATGACGGGAGTTGAAGTTTCTCTCTCTCTCTCTCTCTCTCTCTCTCTCTCTGTTTCTCAGCCAGTAAAAGGACAGGTTGTGTCCATGCTCTGATTGGCTGAGAATGGACACAGCCAGTGACTACAATTCCCAGAACCTTTTCTTTGTCTTATTTTTTAAAAAATGTTATGGAAAAACTTAATTCTAAAAAATTGGTAGATTGTTGATTTGTTCTGAAACTTTGCAGACCTGCAGTTCTAAATGGAGTCTAAAACAGAGTTAGGTACCATGCAGCTAGGCCTTAAAATGACTGAGGATTGAGTCACTAAAGTTTTCCATTGTAGCCAATGGGTATCGGCCTCTAGGCCTTGGGACTTGACCTCCCTGGATAAACCACACAGCAATTGAGGTACAACAGGTTTATTGTGAATAAAAGGTATAGGAAATAGTTTGGAGGCAATTCTATAGTGCCTCCAAATAGCAGCAAATAACAGGAATCAGCAGTGGATAAATAATCCTGTGGCAACAGGGTCCAAGCGGATGGATTCAGGAACAAGCCGGATGCAAAGGAAAGTCTCTTAAAGGTTCCCAGCCGGTTTAAGATGGCAAGGCAGGTTTTCTTGAAAGCAATAAAGTTCAGTAGTTTAGAAAGTCTTTGCAGGAGCAACACAGGAACGTAGCACTGGAGCAGGAACAATACGGGAACGTAGCACTGGAGCAGGAACAGGGCAGCCCAAAGCTGGCTGGCACAGGCTTCTGGAAGGTCTGAAAGCGGCCTCTCTCACAGGAACATCCTTGAATGCGGAGTTGGTACGAGATAACTTCAATGGGGCATCTCCATGTAGTTATACTATCCAGTGGCTTTGATCTGGGTACGTCGAGTGTCAAAATGCCATGATGAATGACTGTCTGTATGTTTAGCTACCTCAGCTTCTCCGGAATGTACAACTCGTTAGAAGCTCGCAGCTGGCGAAGGGAGCTGGACTCGAAGCATCTCCGAGGTGCTCCGCTTATCAGGGGAGGCCTGTTTGAGTAACCTTGGCCTGTCCATGTTGTGCATTCGGTACCTGCTTCTCACGGGAAAGCAAAGGGGCCCAGAGGGAATCTCTGGAATGAAACAAGCTGGCTTGGGAAGTTCTCTGCAGCCAGCATGGCTGCGGTCTTGTTCTTGCAAAACTGAGGCCTGTGGCCCTTGAGGTGTGACAATGGGCCGAATCTTTGCCAAATGAAAATGGCAACACCCCTCTCAATTGAGTAATTGTGCAAGTCTACTGCCTAGCGGTGTGAAAGAGTTAACTTTTATGAATTACCTTGTTGGACACTTTTTTGTGTTCACATTGAAGAATGGGGTTAAGAGAAGATATGAAGGTTGAGAATAGGTTGGAAGAATTCTTAATTTTCTTTGTTGTTCATACAGTTCACATTGCTATTGGGGGAATATAGATCATACTTAGGCATTCTCCTATGGACCTGTCCAAATCCTTATATCCTCAGGAGAAGCCATTTTTTCTCTCCACCACCTTCACAGGTATGATTAGTGGGAACAGAACAGAGTGCCTATTTGGAGGCTGCCCAGAATCTTTATAACTCATTCCCAAGGGAAACTACAATGGCCTCTGCTTTCTTGTCCTTCCATCAATAAGTGTTGTGTGTTTTCAAGCCATTTCTGACTTGTGGAGACCCTAAGGTGAACCCATCACAGGGTTTTCTTGGCAAGCTTTGTTCAGAAAGGTTTGCTTTTGCCTCTGAAGTTGATGGTACATGGACATAGTAGATTTAATGCAATTTGATGCCATTTTAACAGCAATGTCTCAATGCTATACTTTCATGGAGGCTGTGGTTTACTCCATGATTCCATAGCATTAAGCCGTGACAGTTAAAACTGCAATAATTCTATGGCGTAGAGTGCACTATGAAAGACGTGATTTGCCTAAGGTCATCCTAGTCTTCACAGTCCTAGTCCAATGCTCAAACCATTACGTCATGCTGGCAAAAAACAAAACAAAAAAAAAAACAGTACCACCTTAGATAAAATTCTGTTAAAGATCCACAGCTATGAAATGCATAGTGGTTCCCCTCTCTGGCCATATGGGGCCCTTCTACACTGCCAAGAATATCAAGGCAGGTAACCCACATGATATGCTTCAAACCGGATTATCTGAGTCTACACTGCCATAAAATCTGGTTCAAAGCAGATAATCTGGATTTTGTACAGCTGTGTAGAAGGGACCATGATATTCCTCCTCCTCCTCCTGTTTATGTCCTGCGTTTTCTCTCCACACTGAGACTCATAGGCTTCAAAGTCACAGTACACCTCTTGGCTACTTTCATAAAAGCAGTGTCATACAACACTGCTGTGGACAGAAGTTCTCTACTTTTTCAAATTCCTCCATTCCTGTGAGTCCATGGTGGTTTATAGGTAATGGGTCTATAGCTCTTGTTTCAATTCCACGCAATATTTTTCCTGCCTGATTTTGTAATGCCAGAAAGATGGGTGTTTGTGCGCACTATGTCGAGCCTTCCCTTGCTATAACTTTTCCATAATAAGAAATGAAATAATAACGGCAGGATTTCATTTCTTATTATTAAACCTCTAAATGGGCCGGGGGGGAATGGCAATGCAATTTAATTATTTTCTGCCAGTCCATTAAAGGTGTGTGCATGCCTTTACAGTATTTTACTGTGCAGTACTTTATCAGTGATTTATTATCATACTTTCCCCCTTAGCATTCAATAAAATCTAGAAGCAAAATAACACACAAAAGAGGGAAATGCAGGGGGGAAACTGAGTCAGAAACTGATTTCCAAGATGGAAGATTATTTCATTTACAGGGTAATAAAATATTTCTCATGGGCATGGAGAGCTGGAACAGCTCTATAAAACCGTATACCAAAAGGCTAGAGATGAAACAGTGAGGAACAATAGCACTCAACAGAGTAACAAAAATGTGATGAATAATTGCAATTACAATAATTATTACATAGTGCTACTGATAAAAATGAGAGAAGTGACTGCCTCGTAAATTAAAACACAAGTTTTAGCAGGGAGGGAGAAAAGAATGGGAGGGAAGGTCATGAAAACAGGAAGAAACAGTAACAGGAGAAACATATGCATTGCATAATGCAATTATGATTGCATGTCTACAGCCCTTGAGAAAACTTCATTTCATAGAATCATAGAGTTGGAAGATACCACAAGGGAAATCCAGGAACACACAGTCTGAACACTCCCAATAGAGAGCCATCTGGCCTCTGTTTAAAAGTCCCCAAAGGAGGAGATTCTACCACACTCCAAGGCAGCATATTCAACTGTTGAACAGTTCTGTCAGGGTGTTCTCCTAATGTTTAAGTGAAACATCTTTCCTTCAGTTTGAATCCATTGTTCCATGTCCTAATCTCTGGAGAAGCAGAAAACATGCTTGCTCCCTCCTCACTATGACATCCTTTCAACTATTTAAACATGGCCATCATGTGTCCTCTCACTATTACTATCTCCAGTTTTAAAATATCCAGCTCCCTAAGCCAATTCTCAAACTTTTGACGGGTTTGGTTGCCCTTCTCTGGACACATTCCCACAATCCTTCGTGAAGTGTGGTACCCAAAAGTAGACTAGACATAGTATTCCAAGTGAGATCAAACCAAGAAACTCATCACATTAAATTGTGAATCCATCAGGGGCCAGCAAGGTGTGTAGGGAACCCAGCACCCCATGCCATGTATCACCTGACTTCCCTTTTACCTCATCCCATAGGGGGAAGCATCCTCTGCCCAGCTCTCTCTCCCCCTCTCTTGAATCGCTATGCAACAAGGGAAGTCTCCTGTTACTCTCCATTTGCATCATGGAGCCCTGCTGGATGTAGATCTACATTGTAGGATGGGAGCCAGCAGGCTCCATGGCTGAAGAGAGGTGAAAGCGGAGCACTACAGGCAATTTTGTCCCTATGATGTCAGAATAGAGTGTTATCTTTACTTGTCTAGATCTAGATGCTAGGTTGGCTTATGTAACCCTTCAAAAATATTAGGTGGCACAGGATGATAAATGCAGAATTCCACATGTGGAGATTTATGATCCATAGTTCTGATGTGAAATCTCAAGCAAAATTTTCTACGTAAATTCCAACTAGAATAGTGCCAATGGGTCTTTTGGATTTATAGAAAAACTATTGTTAATTCATTGATTGCTCTATTTGGGGCTGTATCTATATTGCAGAATTATAACACCACATTAACTGCAATTCTGTGAAATTCTAGGACTTGTAATAATGTGAGGTATTTACCTTTCTCTATCAGAGAGCACTCATCCCTCAACAAACCACAAATTTCAGGATTCCAGAGGACAGAGCTATGACAGTTAAAATGATATTGAACTGCTGTAATTCTGCAGTGAGGATGCCTCAGCAGGAAGATAAATGGAGCTCCATGCAGTCATGCCAGCCACATGACCTAGGTGGTGTCTAGGCTCTTTGTCTTAGAAATGGAGATGAGCACCACTCCGCAGAGCCGGAGATGAGCACCACCCCCAAAACCGAAAGGGGAAGCCTTTAATTTTTCTGTGATTTGTTGTTTCTAGGCATTGACTGTTTGGAAATTCAAACAGTGTTTGTGTATGCTAGAATATGCCCTGAGTCCCCTCAGGGAGATATGGTGGAATACAAATTATTATTATTATTAATACTGTTTATTTATATTCCGCTCTTCTCACCCTGAAGGGGACTCAGTGCGGATTACATTACACATACGACAGATAATCCCTTTGGAAGACATACAAATTACAATACACAGTACGCAGTGCAATTTTTAGAAGGATTTCTTCTTCCTGGCTGCGTCACAGGGTTTGCGTCACAGGATGTGGTTGCTCCATTACGTCATTGTTGTTATGTCATTGCGTCAATACGTCACAAGGGGGTGCTATTGTTCCATCCGCATGACGGGGAGCTTCTGTTTCCACATTCCACCTTCCGGCAGCCAAACTTTTTCAGGTGTTGTAAGGTCCTTCTGTAAAAATCGTTCCCCGCTTCGTGGTTCCCAATTTTATCTATTCACAGCTGGGCTGTTTTCGAACTGCTGGGTGAGCAGTGGACAGGGCTCACAGCTGGTTGTCCAAGCCAGCTCGGGAATTGAACTTGCAACCTTCAGATTGCAAGCACAGCTGTGTTACCGCTGTGCTATCTCTCCGGCCTATCTCTCCGGTATTATTGGGACTACTTGATGGATTTAGGCATACCTTTCTCCAAGGATTATTCTTTTTTTCAGATCAGTAAATGGTTTAAAGGAAATGTTGAGGATCATAGATGGAAGCTGATTAAATACTGTTTTAGATTGGGTTTGAAAACCATATTGGTTTGGCTCAGAAATGCATATGCTATGGTTTTCCCAATCAGGTAGATACCATCCTGATTAATCCTCTGTCATCCCATTTTTTCACCTGCTTTTGAAATGTCCTAGTTCCCCACTTTCTCTCTTTGTCCTCACTTTATTTCAATTGATGCAAATTGAGCTCAAAGTTCAAAAGTAATTAGCACTCTGTTAACTCAGTACAGAGTAGAGGAGAGAAGCAGGCACAATCTTGTTCCCAGAAAGCGGAGGCAAAAGCAAACTGCTGCAGATTCTCCTACTTTGTGAGCACTTCCTCATTAACTTATCTCATTGTGACCATGTACTAATGTTGCCTTATCATACATGTTTTGTTTTTCATCTAAGAATTATTGAACTACATGGAAATGAAAAGAAGCAGGTTCTGATATTCTAAGAAAGTTTTCCCAGTCAAATCTGGGAAAGCACAACCATCACTAATTCAAATTCCTTAATATTGGTTCTGTAGGAGTGAAATTATTAGGGCTAATCTTGTTGTGTGTCTCCAGGTCATTTTAAAATTATGGTGACCCGAAGTCAAATCTATCACATGGTTTTCCTGGCAAGATTTGTTCAGAAGGAGTTCACCTTTGTCTTCTTCTGGGGCTAAGAGAATGTAACTAGCCTAAGGTCACTCATTGAGTTTTCTCAGCTGAGCAGAGAATCAAACTTTGGTCTCCAGAGTCCAATGTTCAAACCATGACACTGCACTGGCTTTCACTAGGGCCTGTAGCTCCAATCAAACATAAATGTGCCCAGAAGGAAAGGATTAAAAACCAAAAAATAACAATTCCCTTTAATGGGGGAAACTACAAAGGGTATGAAATAGCACTGGGGGGATTTGGGGGGAATGGGACATACCCATATCCTAGGAAAGCACCCACTTTCAAGCCCTATTGGCTTTATTATTCTTCCTTCCTATCTGTTCCTGCCAATTTGTTTTTCCTTTTTCCAATCAGTAAGGTTTGGGTGAAGAAAGAATAAGGAGCAAAAAAAAATAGATCTATACAGTTTGATTCCCTTATCAGCAGGGATATGTATGCAGGCTTCATGTGGATATGCAGACCCATGGATCATAATGAATCATATTAAATGAAAGACTTTTGGCCCAAGTATACCACAGAGTTATACCAAACAACCTAGAAAATGCCCAGAGGACATGTTTAGGGGCCGTGGCTAACATAGAGGGTTAAACCACCAGCTACAGAAGATCTTGCCAACTGAAGGTCTTGCCGCAGGTTAGGGTGAGCTCCAGCCATCAGCTCTAGCTTCTGCTTACCTAGCAGCTAAAAACCAGTAATGTGAGTAGATAGTTACCACTTTGGCAGGGAGGTGAAAGGAGCCCCTGAAAACATGCCGACAATTGATCAGGAAGATGTCTATGGGCAACAGGCTCCTTGGTATGGGAAAATGAAACAACATCACTTTCCCATGGCTGAGTTGAGCACAGCCTCCAGATGCTGGAGATGAAAAAAGAGGAAATCCTTGTCTCTGTTTATGTACTGTCTGTCTTTTTTGTCAATTGTATAATGGCATTGAATGTTTGCCATATATGTAGTACTTTGTAATCCACTTTGAGTCTCCTTGGGGAGATAGAGCAGAATATAAATAAAGTATATTATTATTATTCGCCGGTTTTCTCTTCTCCTCCGGATTGTGTTTTTATGGTATTCACTCTTTGTCTTTTGCACTTGAAGCAGTTTACTACTATTGACTTCCCTCAATGTTGGTTCTTGACTGTCTTCCACATCATCTGCCCGTGCATGTTTCCCTTCTTCTACCGTTTGTTTCACTTGCAGAAGCCCTCTGCTTCCTGATTTTCTGGGCAGGTAAAGTCTGTCGACATCACTACGCGGGTGTAATGAGTAGTGGATTGTCATCAGTTCTCTTGTTTTTTTCTGTTCTGATCATCCAGCTCTCCTTGTGTCCAGTTCATAATTCCAGCAGTGTATGTAATAACGGGAATGGCCCAGGTGTTGATAGCCTTGATTGTATTTTCGCCATTTAATTTGCTCTTAAAAACCTTTCTGACTCTTTGGATATATTCTTTGCTGACCACATTTTTCACATGCCCATGATTGATACTGTCCAATTGTAGTATGCCCAGATATTTATAGGCTTCAGGCTGATTGCATTTCATGGTTTGTCCATTTGGCATCTCTATGTCCTCGCTATGAGTAATTTTCCCTTTCTTTAATGCCTCTGTGGCACATTTGTCTAGGCCGAACTCCATACTGATGTCAGTGCTGAAGATTCTTTCTGTGTTGGTCAGTGATTGGATATTACTATTATGCTATGTGGATAAATGAAATTACCGATACCAATTCTGTGGGTACAATGATCATAAAAGTATGATTGTAGTACCCATGGGATTTGCATCTGTAGTTTCATTTATGTCCTTCTTTGTTCAGTAGCACAGAGTAGGCCCAAAATGAAATGCCTTTGAGTGGATTGTGGCAACAGTGAGGAAAGAAAAGTTTGCAATGAGCAGGAAGGGGAGCAACTGACAGAAGATATCAATAAACCAGAACCAAGACAACCCATAGGGAAAGCTATCAGAAATGCCATGCTTCATGAGGCAATGCTGGCAAAACCAGATGTCCTTCAATAGCCTCTTTGAGTATTGTTTGGAAGACCTTTGATTACTTGTTCGTCCCTGGGTAACTTTAATGAGAACTGTGATTCTAGCTTCTCTTGGATCCAAGGGTGATATCATTTTGCTTAGCAACATTGTTTCAGTCAAGCCTCAAAGCCAAGAATTGAGTGTTCCCTCCTCTATAAAGGTTCTCCGGTTTGCTCTTCAGCCCTAAGAAACAAGACCCAATCAATCCAAAACTCATTTATTTCACAGCAGTAGCCCAGGTCCTGCTGAGTTTTAGGAAAAGGAAAAGAATTTTAATTATAAAGAGCAATGTTTGTGGAACTGTGCACATTAAACTTGGAGATGCTTTTCTTCTCTATCTTTTATTTATTTTAAAAGGTAACTAGAACAAGTTTTAAACTTTACTAAGTTTATTAGAATGGCCCAGTTGGATATCTTGGCATTATTAAAGAGCTCTAATTCAATATGATTATGGTATCTTCTGTTACAAGAAATTACCAAATAGTCATAGAATCAGCATAAAGAGCTGAACAGGTATCACATAAAATATAACAAATAAATGTAGGTGGAAGGATTACCTAAAAACATTGTTTTACAAGAATTAGAGGGATTCATTCTAAAATTTCCGTTTTGGAAAATAGAAACATAAACTGCAATCCCATTCTTATTTTTGAACGTTCCCATATGTCTTCCAGCTTTGTCATTAGTAAAATTGAGAAAATAATTTTAGACTTTGCTTGGATGGATGAACGCCAAAGACTAGCTGCCAGTGTTTCACATAAGTCAGTGAAAATAGAGAGACTGGATATCTCTGAAGCTAAATGATCCCATTTCACAGCTGTCTTGGGACATTTGAAAATATGGCAGGGGCAGGGAAAATTATTGATAGAGAGCCAGTGTGTATCGTGGTTTGAGTGTTGGGCTATGTGTCTGGAGACCTGGGTCCAAATCTCCACTCAGCCACAAAAACCCACTGGGTGATTTGGGGCAAGTCATACTCTCTCAAAATCAGAGGAAAGAAAATGCCAATCAACTCTGAACAAATCTTGCTAAGGAAACCTTGTGACAGGTTTTCCTTAGAGTCACCTTACATTGGAAATAACATGAAGGCACACAACAATTTAGAGCAAAATGGAATATCAATGGCCCTAAATATTGGACTATGTTATTATGGGAAATTATTCATAATCATAAGCAAACCAAATCCTGATATAAAGAAGACCTTATGCTTCATGGAGAATAAGATGATGGCCAATATCTTGAATTGGGAGGTATACAGTTACATTCCCCCAATGGTTGCTTGGCTGTGTGCCTTCAAGTCATCTGCTAACTTACAGTGAATCCATGAATATAAAAGTTTTTTCTTAAGCAAGATATATTCAGAGATAGTATTGCCAATTCCTTCTTCTGAAATGCAATGCCCAGCACTTGGCATTTGTTGGCTGTCTCTCATCTGAGAACTAGCTAAGGCTGAGTCTCCAAGATCTTATGAGTCTCCAAGATCTTATGCCTTTATCAATCAATCAATCAACTTTATTTCTTATGAGTTGCCCTCCACCAAAGGTGCTCTGGGCATCTTACACAATTAAAATAAACAGGTTACATAGTCACAGCTTAAAAATCATAGGCTCTTCTGAAGAGCCCTGTCTTAAGTGCCCCTAAAAATGTATGTAGATCAGGGTGGCTTTTGGCCTGAGTTTCCACAAGATTGAGGCTGTGATTGAGAAGGATCTATGTCTTGTGGACTCCAAACGGACCCCTCTAGGGCCAGGGACATTGAGAAGATTCTCATGAGCTGACCATGGCAGTCTCTGGTGGTGGAGTGGCATTAAACGGTCTCTAAGATATGAAGGTCTAGCTGGCGGCGGATGTCATCAGAGATGGCCACCAAAACAGTCTCAGTCCCGTGTCCGGGACAGAAGCCAGATTGAAATGGATCCAGGCCATCCGTGTCGTCTAAGAATTTATGAAGTTGGATTGCTGCCGCATGTTCAATCATCTTACTAAGAAACAGGAGGTTAGAAACCAGGCGGTAGTTGGTCAACATCGCAGGGATATTTAGTAAAAGCTCACCTGATAAGCAACATGGTACTCCCCCCCCCCCCATAATCATGTTATCAGCATGTGCTACTATTGCATTCCATCTCAGACCAAATGTGGAGAGACTTTAGTTTCACAATTTCTTATCATTGAGCATGCTGGCTAGGGATGATGTGAAAACAAGCCGCACTCCAACATCATCTGGGGGAGCCACAGTTGCCCATTGCTGACTTGGACATACCAGCCATATCAGAACAATTACCATGGGTCTGACCTATGAAAGGCACAACAGCTAGAGTCTTAACAATATTTTTTCCAAAAATTTAATACATGTATATAAAAATAATGATTCAAGCAGCCCTGTATATGCTGGCAATATTCATTTTCAGCTGTGGAATCCTGCACCAGATGAAAAATGTTCCATAGATGAGGAACATTGATGGCTCAGCTTTGATACTATGTATTTGATTTTTTACAAACCTCCAGGGGCACAAAGGGCAGTTAAACCCTTGTTGTAAGAGAGGGGGTGGGGATTTGAGGGGGGGGGAGAATGGGGATCATAGAATCAGTTGGAAGAGATCACAGATGACATTCAGTCTAATCCCTTGCCATGCAAGACAGCATAATCAAGGTATGCCCCACAGATGGCTATAAAGCTTCAGTTTAAAATCGTGTAGCTCTGCTGCTTGCTAATTGGCATCTGCACAGACATCCAGGAGTCCTTGGGATGTTACCAAAGAATACATTCTTGAAGCACATCCAGCTACAGGGATATATATCTGTAGTCATCCAATAAGGAAATTGCAGCATTAAGGGTTTGCACTGCTTATAAGTAGGCATGGTTAGGTACTGTCGGAATCTACATAATTCAGAATAAAGTCAGAAAAATTGCTTTTTGAAGTGATTTCGAAGTTTTAAAGGAAACCAGAAGTCCCTTTGCCCTTTTGAAGCTTTTTTCCACCATTTTTGTAATGAATCAGGAAGTGAGTCTGAAATGATTCAGCTTTTCTCCACTTCTGGTCCCTGGCCTCGGCTCAAGCCAGAGAAGCCAGTTTTAAACCAGAGAAGCATGGATTTTCCTCCATTTGCTTTTCCCACTTCTGGTTCCCCCAGTTTTAAACAGAGAAGCAAGGAATCCTGGCGTAAAACAATTATTTTCAAAGTAAAGACCACCCAATGAAACAGGAAATAACACTTTAAAACCATTAATGAAAGGATTCAGAAGGCTCTGAAGTTTTGAAAAGTTTTATTTATTTATTTATTTATTTATTTATTATTCGGGCTTCTATGCCGCCGACTCCCCGAGGCTCGCGGCGGCTTACAGGAGCCGAAGGGCACAGTAAAATACAGGCAATAAACAGATTAAAAACATTTAAAAACAACAGCAGTATAGCAATTAATAACACAGTTAAAACAATGAACAGCACATCATCCTCAGAAGAACGAATAGATGGCGGGGCATGGGCAGGACTTACTCACCAAAGGCCTGCTTAAACAGGTATGTTTTACAGGCCCGTCTAAACGGGAGCAAGTCCTTTTGAACATTTTTTTCTGTGAAAATCGGAACTCACTTTAGAATCAAACCACGACATCCGAAACGAGTTTTGAACCATTTTTAAAAATCAAACAAGCCTACTTATAAGGTACATTTTCTGCCTCTGCAACAACCACATAAGTGAGTTGTGGTAATGTGTACTATGTGCCTTCAAGTTGGCAGTTGAGTCATGAAAACCCTATGAATTTCATAGTTTTCTTAGGCAAGGAATACTCAGAGGTGGTTTCGCCTGTGCTTTTCTCTGATATATTCTACAGCAACTAGTATTCATCTATGGTCTTTCATCTAGGTACTAACCCTGCTTGGCTTCCAAGATAATAAGGGACTTTGTGCTTTTAAGGTATTTAGGAAATGTTTCAGTTACTCTATACATATTATTTGCCAACCTCTTTCTGTAATCCGTACCTGTATGTTTTTAACTGTTCATTTTGTTAATGTATATGCTGGCCATCACTGTTTAAAGTTATGTGTAGGTTTAAGAAGATAGATAGATCCTTTCTTTGCATAAGTCATACACCATTGCAAGAAAAACATAGTATAATATTAAATTTAAAAATTACAATTTTACAACGTTTATAAGCCATTATAATTATGTAAATAAGAAAAAGTTCCAATCATTTAAAATACACATTTAAGCTTAATAATAAAATTAATGCTGAATAGTATCTGCTTTAATACCAGGGCTATTGTATGAAGAAATGAAAAATATGAATGCTTTGGTGATGGCATCCCCAACATGAAAATAATAACATTGGGATAAGAAAGGTAGCAATGATGGTGTTATGAAATTCATTACCAAAATTATCATTTTTCTATAGATGACAATGATTGTGTATTCTGTTGGGAATGTGTAATTCAGGAAAGAAATTCCAGGAAGATAATATCAATATGTTTTTAAGACCTTGATTTCTGGAAATTCAACAAAAGGAATGTTGAACAAATTATTTGGAATAACAACAATGGATTTAGATAAAAGGTTCATTGCCTATCAGAAGAAATAAGAATGAGATCTGGGAGCAACTACATCAGATGAGATATGGAATTTAATCGGGTAAAATATTTATGTGGCAACTTTATGCATGACTCTATAAGAGAGCTTTTATGAGATCCTGTTCAGATGGTATCATAGTATATATCAGTTGTTAGGTGGTTAGTGATACCAGCTGGAGTTCCAGTAATACTAATCTATTCAAATTTGTTCCATATTTACTGGAAATGTTCAAAGAACACACTGTATTAGATATCAGATTTGGAACACATGAAATGTGATATTAGTAATGTGATACCTCAAGCCATTAGTAAAACATTTTTGTTATTTAAAAAAAGAAGTATCTTGGAGGATCTAGAAATGACTGAACATCTTTTAACTACAACTGGAAGGGAGTTAAACTTTAAACTAGAGTAGGGTGAAATCTCTTAGGCCTGTGGTTCTCAACCTTCCTAATGGTGTGACCCCTTAATACAGTTCCTCATGTTGTGGCGACCCCTAACCATCAAACTATTTTCGTTGATTCAAGGGCATTGTGACTGGGAGAGATATGAAACTATGCAATATGCTCTATCCAAAGGCGCTTTATCGGCCTCCTATGATAAAGTCCAGATACCAAGGAAAAGGTGAAGCGATATTTAGAGAAACACAACAAAGCTGAGCCTGTAATCGACCATCTCAAAAAGCAGAGTATAATGTTCCCTCTGTGTTGTTTCTCTTGACTATAGTGTGTCTGGTCATGAAAGTGTGCTTCAAAAGCAGATCTGCATTACCACAGCCATTAAGTAGCCAGGGATAGGTATGGAGTACTAAGGCAGCATGTTGTCAAAATTCAGCATCCATGAGCCAATAGGAGCTATTTCTTTCTGAGATTTTCAGTGAGTGTTCTGCAGATCCAAAAAGTAAGCTCTTCTTTACTGATTGCAACCTGGCACTAACCATGTTTCTGAATGCAGGAGTACCATGTCTGCCTTTTGCAGCAGGCTTGCAGGGTGTTGTGTGTGTGTGTGGGGGGGGGAGTGTTTGCTTGAGGGTATAACTCCTAATGGAATAATTATTTTAAAAGCCACAAGAATGTAAAGTGCATGTATGCCCCAACATTTTTAACTTGAGATTTAAAAAAATTCATATTCTAAAACATCACTGAATATTGCGGTGTGTACACTCACCCTCCTTAATTTGTCTACTTACCAGAAATTTAATGGCATTATGAGTCCACTGTTGCAGTTATCACACATGGCCCATGTCCTGGGTTGGAGGAGAGAAAGACTCCTGTATGAATAACAACCACATCCAAAAGTACTTTTTCCCCATCCAAGGAAGTCCAAGTGGATGTTGATTCTACCGCTCACTGTGTCCCTGGAGGTTTATAACAGATCAAATAGCATCCAAGGCAAGCTATTACATCCCATCTCTTGCCAATGGGAAAAAAATCATTCAGAGAAGGATTTTGTGGCTGGAATTGAGTATTGCGAGCAAGCATGTGGCTGTTTAAACCATCAAACAGCTGATATTTTAAAATGCATTGAACCCCCCCCCCCTCTTTTTGGGGGTTAATAAGACTGGCAAGGTAGATACCATGTTGTTTATAGCTCAGATCCATAGTTAATATGCTGATATGACAGTTTTATCTATTATAGGCATGAAACGTTATGGCTGACCATTTGATAGTGGCCTACATACATGTTAAGTCCCCTTTACATTTGTCCATGTTGTTTTTGGGGGTGCTGCAGAGGTTGATTTTCTCTTTTTTTCCCAAAGTGCCCAGCTATTGTGCTTAGACCTGTGTTATTCAATGTTTTGGTCCCTGGATATATTCACTTTTGTCTTCTGAACAAAAACCTGAAGTCCTGTAAAGGCCCAGCTCTCTAATGCCGTCCTGATCTGCCCACTTCCAGTGTGGCACTCTGCTGGTGTTTTGCTGGCTTTTGCAGATGCTACCTTGGCTTTCAGTCTGAGTATTGAGTGTGTTGTTAGGATCACCTTGTGGACCCCTTTTCACAGCACTTTCCATCTTGTCAAGAAGACTAGATTTCTCGGTTTGATCAAGTAGAAGAGGCCTGTCCAACAGGCGGCCCAGGGGCCGTACACGGCCCCCTAGCCCCTTGGCTACGGCCTCTTACCCTCCTGCAATAAATAATATATTTTAAAAAATATTTTAAAAATATTTTTTCAATTAAAAAATATTATTTATTATTATTATTTTTTGGTCCCGCCCCTTGGCTTTCCATTGGCCGCCTCCTCTTCTCCTGAGGGAGGAGGCCAATGGGAGGGAGTGATGTCTCTCAGGCCATGCCCCCTTGGCAGCAAACAGGAAGAGCGACCCGGCCGCATGGCTTTACCCCTCGGCAGCGCCGCTTCCTTCTCCTCAGGATTGCTGCTGCTCCGTCTGGGAGGCGCTCAGGCCCTCAGCGCCAGGGAAGCAAAAGGGGTTTGGGAGGGAGGGAGTGTGTCTGAGAGCGTGAGTGAGTGAGTGACAGAGAGAGAGAGAGAGAGAGAGAGAGAGAGAGAGAGAGAGAGAGAGGAGGGGGACCTGCCCTGGGCACACCTCTCCCCAGCGCAAAGGGAAGATCTCTCTTATTTATTTATTATTCGATCTTATATTCCGCTCCTCCCTGCAGTTCAAATGACTGTCGGAACAGCCAGGTTTTACAGGCCTTCCGAAACGCCATGAGACACAAAGTGACCTGACCTCCGGTGGTAAGAACTTCCAAAGCGTTGGGGCGATAATAGAGAGCGCCCTTCTCCTTGTGGAAGTTAGGCAGAATGTTTTGGCACTTGGAACGGAGAGAAGATCCTGGTCTTCTGATCCCAGTGATCTCATGGGATAGTATGGGATAAGGTGGTCCCTCAAGTACACTGGCCCCAGTCCATACAAGGCCTTGAAAGTCAGGACTAACACTTTGAAGGTGATCTGGAATTCAATAGGTAGCCAGTGCAGCTCCCGCAGAACAGGTGTAATGCGCTGGCTCACAGGCGAGCGCTGGCTCACAGTATACCACTGATGTGGCAGTCATTCATTTTCTGAGACGAAAAGCACTCGACAATATCTGCTCAAAACCAACGCAGCATGAAGATTGAATTATCTCGTAGCCATTAAGAGATAACCATTTCTGGGTCACTCCTGTGGGAATACACACAATGGCAACAAACTCACTGTCAGCACCCTGGAAATGAATAGAGGACATGAGTTAATTTCACAAATATTGATTTATCTGTGGAGGGGGAAAGGAAATGACATTAAAAACACTAGATATAAAATTGCCACTCTGGATCTCGTTCTTTTGAACACCACATGCCCCGAACTGCTCCACAAAACAAAGGAAAATGGGAAATGTGCTCAGTAGAGGGGCCACCATTCTGTTCCTTTTATTCAAACAATAAAATCATGGTGAGGAAAAAATGAGCAAAACAGTAGCTCATGAAGTTTATTGGAAGATCAGAGCATGCTGGCTGAAAATATGGATTGTCCATGACTGTATAAATGTAATAGGTAGCAACAAAGGACAGACAAACAAATAAGACTATTACCTGAATAAGGCCTGCACACAGCATTCCAGGGTTAATGGTCAATAATTGATCAAAAGTTGATAAAAAAGAAATGTTATTATTATTATTGCTATTCTTGTTATTCCCCATTTTTTCTTTCCACAAAGGAGACCCAGCGCAGCTGTCAAATGTCAAAATGTCATCTTATCCTGAAGGGGAAATTGATGCTTTAACAGAAGAAATGCCAGGAGAAAGTGCTGCTTAGCATAGGCTTTGAAATAGTGGGGTCAGTTTGCCAGCAACAGTGACGAGAATAATCTACTCTGATTGGTTCACACAAGCACAGGCTGTGATTAGCCCAGAGAACATCATGTGCTCCCAGATAAGAAACGGTCTTGATTGGCCTAGCAATCTCCATGTGCGTTTGTTTACAAAGTTAGCAATTGGCTAGGAAATGCGCATGGCAAATGAGGTTTCCACTTGGCAGGTTTCCCGGTGGAAGCACGGTAGCAAATGTATCGATTCAAGAACAGTCTGAACATAGGGCAGATAACATAGAAGAATGATGGAAATTAACACTGCGCAACGTCTGTCAGCAAATAGGATTGAGATGCGAGAATGCTTTGTTTAATTGGGTAGAGTAATATGGGTTCATGAATGCTAGCCAGTAACAATGCATGAAGAAGGGAGGACTGAAATATTGCAGCCATTGTTTGTATAAAATCTGTTTACTGGGAAAGATCGGGGTTCTGTCTCCAGCGGCTTGGTTCCGCCAGGGGGGCAGGCCCATCAGCTGATGTCATGCAAATAAAGCTGGTTTCCTGAATCGCAGTAAAATTGTCGCGTCATTCCGTCCTTGTGCTCGCTAGGAACGGCAGCCTAAGACAAAAGGTATTGCCTTGGGAGTTCTGGGACTCCAGATTCTGCTACAATCCAATTGTTTACTATTTCACAAGTCCAACACTAAATCAGTGGTCCTCAATCTTCCTAATGCCATGACCACTTACTACAGTTTCTCATGTTGTGGTGACCCCCAACCTTAAAATTATTTTCATTGCTACTTCATAACTGTAATTTTGCTACTGTTATGAACTGTAATGTAAATATTTGGTATGCAGGTTACATTTTCATTCACTGGACCAAACTTGGCACAAATACTCAATATGCCCAAATGTGGACACTGGTGGAGTTTGGGGAAAATAGACATTTGGGAGTTGTAGTGACTGGGATTTATAAAGCGGGTTTTGGTACTTTCCGTGCAAAAAGTACAGTCAGAGAGTGATGCTACATGCGTGTAGAGCTTTGAAAAGTGGGTTCTTGTGCCAAGAATCAGGCAGGCACTTGCACTGTGAAAATAACACTGTGATTCATGCTTTTTGAGGCACGCTGTGCCTAACGGAAGATAACATAGGCTTAGAATGGATGGAACAGTACAGGTTGTGCTATGGGAAAACTTAATGCGGTGAAAAAGCACTG